>JAOEHI010019315.1:0-28279 GCA_025447815.1 Percopsis transmontana | reverse complement strand
GGTTCGATTTTGGAACCTCCGGTCCTAACTCGTCTCTCTCATTCACCGACGTCACTAACGACACAGACAC
Source organism: Percopsis transmontana (assembly GCA_025447815.1). Classification (NCBI taxonomy): domain Eukaryota; kingdom Metazoa; phylum Chordata; class Actinopteri; order Percopsiformes; family Percopsidae; genus Percopsis; species Percopsis transmontana. Next base: position 28,209 of record JAOEHI010019315.1, on the reverse strand, counting down.
CCCCTCCCGCCACAATTTCAGGAGGTTGATGTGGTAAATTTGTTTGTCTCCGCCCCTATTACTACGCACCACTTCATAATCGACGTCGCCCACTCATCGTGTGACCACAAAGGGTCCTTGCCACTTGGCAAGTAATTTCGAGCTAGAAGTCGGGAGTAATACAAGCACTTTGTCTCCCGGCGAGAAATTGCCTAGCCTAGTTCCCCTGTTGTACAGCTCTTGGTGATGCTGCTGGGCCTCGAGCAAATTCTCCTGTGATAACTGCTCTAGTGTCTAGAGTTTTGCTCGTAGGTTCACAACGTATTGCACTCAGTTTTTACTATTACTGGGACCCGTCTCCCAGTTTTCTCTAATCAGGTCCAGTACGCCCCGCAGGGTTCTGCCGAACAGCAGTTCAAATGGAAAAAAACCCCGTGGAGGCCTGGGGTACCTCCCGAATTGCAAACATCAGGGGCTCTAGCTACTTATCCCAATTACGACTATCCTTGTGTACGAACTTACGGATCATTGCCTTCAGCGTTCGGTTCAGCCTCTCCACTAACCCATCCGTCTGGGGGTAGTAGACGCTGGTCCTCACTGCTGATACCCCCAAAAACCTGTACAGCTCGCGTAGTGTACGTGACATAAACTGTGTGCCCTGGTCTGTCAGAATTTCCTTCGGAATTCTGACTCGGGAGATGACCGAAAACAGTGCTTGCGCAACGCTCTTAGCGGATATGTTGCGCAGCGGCACTGCTTCGGGATATCGCATTGCATAGTCCACCAACACTAATACAAAGCGATACCCACGAGCACTTCGCTCAAATGGTCCGATGAGGTCCATACCTAACCGGTCGAATGGAACCTCTACCAAACGGCAGGGGGCGCAGAGGCGCCCTCGGCACTGCCGGTTGGTTTACTAGCTGGCAATCCGGGCAAGACGAACACCAGCGGCGTACGTCGGCCAGTAAAACCGAGCCATTATCCGCTTCAGTTTTTTTTCACTCCCCATGTGTCCCGCCATCGGGTTAAAGTGAGCCGCCTGAAAAATAGCTTCTTGACGGCTCTTTGGTACTAACAATTGTGTTACCTCTTCCACTGTTTGAGTGTCACGACTCACTCTGTATAATCTGTCCCTAATAATGGCAAAATGAGGGAAAGTGATAGCTGATTCAGGGTGGACCATTTGACCATCAATAGAAATCACGCGGTCGAAGGCAAAACGTAGAGTGTCCTCCCGAGACTGCTCCAGCGGAAAGTCCTCCAGCGGAGGGAAGCGTAGCGCTGTCTGAGGCTCCACCAAAGCCTCAGCCGGCTCCCCCTCCGCCTGGGAGTCAGTGTCGGGTGACCTCGCCTCACCGTTGAGAACAGTACACATTTCACATGTCCCTACCGGCCGTGAACGCACCCCCAAACACTCTCCCACCAACCCGCTAAACCCAACCCAGTCGGTTCCCAGAATTAAGGGATGCGTCAGGCGGGAGCTAACCGCGGCCTCCAATCTATGCTTTTTGCCCTTAAACCTTAGCTCTAGCGTGACAATGGGGTATTCGTGCACATCACCATGTATACACCTGATTAACACCCTAGATGCCTCCACCAAAGCCCCGGGTCGAACCAAGCTCTGGTGGATCATAGACTGCATGCAGCCCGTATCCACCATTGCCTGATGTATACCCCCCTGGATCCTTACCGGAACTCTGTACGTCCCTCCCGGACCGTGAGAAGTGGTTAGAGGTGCCGTCACCCGTACCACTTGACCGACCTCTCTCCGTGGACACTTTCGACGGACGTGGCCGGTCTGCCGGCACCGCCAACACACCTGTATAGGTTTTTGAGCGACTACCTGTGGGTTGGGACTTATCCCCCCTCCCCCGGGCCCCAATGTCCGCCGTTCCTCCTACAGCCGTGTTGAGTTCGCCGGCTCCGGTGCGTCTGCTTCCTCGGTCTTCCTCCACCATTCCTGCTGGCCACGCGCCCCCTCCGGCCGTTCCACAGGGTCCGGGCTGACTGGTTCCGTCGGCCCTGCTGCTCCGGACCCTGCCCGCCACTCCCGCTGCTGGTCGATCACCTCCTGCTCTTGCCGCAGATGGCCGTGCGTCCCCGTCTGGCCATCGTCGCATGTCTCGTCCACCGTGGTGACCGCTGTCCCGGCTCCTTTCCTGAGTGGGCCGTCGCTCTCTCCCTTGAGTAGGGCTGCCATATCGTGGCGCAGCCCCGCTATCTCGGCCGCGAGGTGGAGCAATGTCTGCATAAGGACCAGCACCAGCGCTGGTCCTGCTCCGTAGCCACCGCCGTATTGTTTCCTCTAGTCCGTCCAGTGTTTGGACCGGACCTGCCATGTCTGGGATCGTGTCCCTGTTCAGGTGCCAAATGTGGCACACACACACTGTCCACACAGGTATTCGGGGGTTATCCGTGCGTGACACGGCTTTATTTCTGCTCGTTTCCGTTTAACACAAACACACACGGGACTTAAACACTGCCCGTCACACTGGTACGTAATGCGAGAGCTTCCGCGTGGAGCTCTCGGTTTCATTCCCCGCCTCGGGGTCCTCCCAAGCTGTGGTCACTCGCCACTTAAAAGGGAGACAGGTGATTAGTAATTCCCCTCACCTGTCTCCCAGCCCTGTGAACCACACCTCCAAACGTTCCCTCCCACCTGCATCAGAGCTAAACCACGCCCCCACTCCCACACTTCTATTAGTAGTGTCTATGTTTTATTTTTTAACAGCATTGTTTGGCTATGTTGTCCACTCTCTCATTACCCATAATGCCCATGTGGGCAGGGACCCAAATGAATGTCACCACAATGTCTTGTTTAACTACTCGTGAGTGTATTTCCGTTATTTCAAATAGAAGGTCTTGGCGATGACTGGATGTACCTAGCTTTAGGCTAGGAGTTACTACAGATCAGAGCTATATTATGTTTGGCTTGTTCAACCCACTCTAAGGCCATGAATATTGCGCACAACTCAACTGTGAATACACTTAAGAAGTTTGACTTCTGTTTGCATATTGCAACGCTGTGTCAAGGAACTGCAACTGCAGAACCAGTGTTGTCTGTTATTGGATCTTTAAAACACCTGTACATGCACTTTGTATTCACTTTCTGTATAACTATAGAACTCACTTACTAAATCATCAACTCTAAATCTACCACCATTAGCCACATAGGGGTTTTAGGTCACTCCCAGGTCTCTTGCTGCTGCATCGCCTATCCAGCCAAAACATTTTGTATTTTCCATTCCCTTACTTTCCCATCATGCCTGTAGCGAGTCCCTGGGGTACGAACACCACTATAAATGTTCCAGGGGGGACCAAATGGTAGGATAGACAGGATAGGTACAGTAGTATATTTATAGTAATTATGTTTTATGTGTATTTTGGTGGTGAATAGCAGTACATTAACTAGCAGTATATTATTACAGTATAAATTATATATATTTGTCTATGGAAATTTAGCCATGTGATAATATTGTGAGAACACTTGTTAATGGAAGCAACCAGGGTAGTAGACCAGGAACACAGTATAAAAGGCTCCAGTTTCTAGTTTCTGTGTTGATAGGTCTCGCTACTGATGTTTCTGCCATGTTTGTGCTGCTGTAGCTGTTTTTTTTTAATTAATGCCACATGCTTTCGTATACATTACCATCATCGCCTTTGCCTCGTGTACTGCATCATTCAGCCACTAAATGGTCATACTAACAAAGTACAACCCTTTTGGACCATGCGCCTGACACTGCGGCCATTTTTTCCGATGTTAAACTAGCAAAAGTGGATTTGGACATGCCCTAAATGCACTTGCGCCATGCTCTTTAGACTGTGCGCTTAGATAGTTAAAATAGGGCCCATAGTTTCTAATATTAACAAAAATGTCTCTGCCTGCAAAGTAAGATTTGAGCCATTTAAGGACCATTTTGGAAAATCTAGCCTAGTGCTCCAATCTATTTAGAAGAATATTATGAGAACTGTTGTTTTACCTGCATTAGTACTGTATTTAGGCAGATATCATTTAAAACATTTTATGATAGCAGTTTCAGTACTGTGATTGGTACAAAAGCCTGATTGGAACTTGTCAAAGTAGCCATTTAAAGTTAAAAAAGTGTGTCAGTTGATTTAAAAACTACTTTCTCAATGATTTTTCCTTGGAAAGGTAGGTTTAAAATAGGTTGGTAAAATGGGTTATTTAAAAGAACTAGGTCTATATTTGTCATTCTCATTCACCTTGAAATATGAATGGTATGCAGGCCTACAAAACATGCAGCCCTACATACAGCATACATATAAGATAAGCAATCCAATGGCTATTTTAGATTAACTCCAAAATCAGTCATGATCTATGACTTGTTCCTATAGAACATTAGGGTATTCTATACCGTGAAGAGGTCATTGTTTAGTAATGGAAAGCCATCAATGTTATGATCAACAATAATAAAAAAATACAAAATAAAAAAATAAAGAACACAAAAGTATTTACTTCTTCAAAGATTGACATAAAAATGCTATATTTACTCTAATGCTAGCAGATGTTTTTTCAGTCATTTGGGTCATATGATTGACAAACTGTTGCTGTAAGGAATAGATTTGTGCTAGTTTGAGCTGAAGTGTAATATAAATGATCTTTTTATTGTAGATCTTTAGATGTTCTGGTCAGCTTAAACAATGGACAGTCATACATCTCTAGTCCCATTACCATCTACGCCACTACATGTGTGAGTAACGCAGAGTCACATCAAAATACACCATGATGAGACTCACTTATGAGGTGTACGGTATTAATTTGATATCCATGTAATATACTGTATTAAACTGTGTGTTTAGTCAGATGGGACGTGGGTGTTCTGGTTAATATTGGCTCTGTTACTGATGTTGGCTCTGGGTCTACTCTGGTGGTTCTGGCCTCTGTGCTGCACAGTGGTGAGTGTGTGAGTGCATACTGTTGTCATCTTATTTAAATAAATGCTTCATATTGTTGTAGAACTATTATTATTATTATTATTATTACCATAAATATGATAATAGTAGTAATCCCATAATATATATTAATTCATTTCTATTTGTGTTCCAGGTGATCAGAGACCCACCTCCAGCTCGCCCACCTCCCCCTCCTCCACCTGCTGTGAGTGACAGCTTTTCTAAATGTTACCGCAAGAAAAACATGCACATGCATTTCTCATAGCTCATCACTTACATGAACCTGTAGGATGGAGCGCTACTGTTGGCATTAATCTTCCTGTTGATTGGTCTTTAGGTGCCACAGGAAGAGCCTGTGCCCAAACACAGATGGCCTACTGTGGATGCTTCCTACTATGGAGGCAGGGGCCCTGGAGGAATCAAACGCATGGAGGTTGGTGTTGATCTAGACTATTGGTTCCTAATTGGAGGGTCGGGACCAGACTGACAGAAAGAAAAGCATAAATGTATTATTTGTTTGATCACACCCACTCACTGCCACCTAATGGGGAGACCTGTTTTTTATGATTGCCAGGACCCATTATTCAATACCGAGTGCAATTTTCAAAACTCAACACCGTTGTCTTTACCTATACGTAGCTGGACAAAACTGTTAATTTTATGACCAAAAGGCACCTAATCCACCACGCCTCAAAATCAATTAATTCTTCTAAAACAGCATGTCTCCTCCTGTGGCCAAATGCAGGAGACAGGCTAGGCTAGCATTACTATCAAATAAAATACCTAGATTTGTATTTTTTCTTCTTTTTAATTACTCAATTCAATTATATAACACATCAAGCTTCCCCTTGTTTATGTGAACATTATATTAGACGTCATGCATATACTGTATCTACCTATACAGATGTAAACCTTATATTATACATTTGTTCCCATACAGGTGCGCTGGGGTGAGAAAGGTTCAACAGAGGAGGGGGCAAGACTAGAGAAAGCGAAAAATGCGGTGATAATGATGCCAGAGGAAGTGGAAGAGCCCATTATACCCAAACCCCCACCCAGACCTCCCCCCATCCTCACCCCCCCACAGCAGTCCAAGTGGTACACCCCGATCAAGGTGAGAGTTTTTAAAAAATTATTATTATTGTCAGGGCCGGGGAACTCAAACGCAGACAGTAATTGATTAAGCAGGGGTTTATTGTTTGCTCGGGCTTGGAGAGGCAACAAGGGAACTTCCGGGGCCAGACAAGGGGCGACGGTAACATAGGGGGCAAGCAGCAATACTCCAGGAACCGGGCAGGCAGTCAACCAGGCAAATAATACTAGGATCTCAAGGGTTGACCGCGAGAGAGGACTAACTGTCAAAGTTTGGTCAACAATCTGGCGGTGAGTCTCCCCGGGAAGCAGGCTGAAGTAGTGCCAGGCTGATTAGGGAATAGAAGGCACCTGGCGATTCCCGCACACCAGGGAGCAGCACCTGTAATTGGAACATACATGTATACACCCACACACACACACACATGGAGAGAGAGTGCGAGAGAGAGAGCGAACTAGGCTGACTGTGGTGGCGCCGTGACAATTATTTTAAAATAATTGTATTATCTTTAATAAAAATGTGCATACCTTTTTTCAGCGCTGTTCAGGGCTGTTTTTATATGTGTTTTATGTAATTATCTTCGGCAGCGTTTGCATGTATGTTTTGTTCAAAAAAATATTAATTAACTTTAATTGACTTTCAGGGGCGTTTTGATGCTCTGTTGGCCTTATTGAGACGACGGTATGACAGGGTGGCTATTATGAGGCCGACACTGCAGGACAAGGTGAGAGGTGACCGTACTTGTCTGTACCTGCCAATCAAACTGTTTATTAGTTGAAAATTATTAGAGGGTAAAAGAGATGGTTTGACTGTGGATTTGTGCAGAATTTGTTAATTCAAATGATTAAACGTGTTGAAAATTAAAGTGTGACTTTAATAAAAAAAAATGTATGTCACTGTAATGTTCGGAACACAGGATATAATGTTTGTAATATAGTTATTATGTAATGTTCGTAACCAAGTCACAGTTTAGATGTACTGTTTTTTTAATAATTTATTCAACCTGACTGCGATTTACCTGACTGTGGTGTATTTTGCCGTCTTTCCCCAGGGGCGCTGTATCATCTTCACCAGGGTCCAGAATCATTAGAGAGAGCAATATTCCTATATGCATTCCTATAATTAAGCACTGAAAGATTAGATCAGAGGTTATCTATTAGCATTTGAGTCACATAGGAACCTGCTTAGCCCTGAGATGATTTTGCTGGGTCGCAACATGTTTTCAAAATTGTGTGCTCTGACTTCCATGAAGTCAGACTATTAAATTAGTATCTTAATGCTAAGTTGTCCCTGAGTTACTGTATATTGGCCAGTATTTCTGATCTGCTTTGTTAATGTTTTTAGGTTTAAATAACAGATGGTGAAGGACAAGGCTGGCTGGTAAATATTCAAAATCAAATACTGTAAGTTCAGTTTTATATCAATACAAAAAGGACAGCCGCAGGGCTAAAGCAGGGGCAAATCTTTTGGAAATAGTTGAATTATCCTAGGAATAAGTTAGCCGTGGCATTGTGTGCAATACATTGATGCTATACATCAAGGAACTTGTAGTGTAAAATTAGACAAATATGGCCAGTTTTAATTTGCAGTCCCAGGCCAGATATTAAAATAATCACAATCTAAAAGGTTTTGGGCCAAACATATTTGAGAGCACACATAAATTACGTTCATTAATTCAGTTCACTTTTGCAGTTATTTAAATAAATGTATTTGCATATATTCTGTGTCGTTATTATAAACATGTTTTTTTTTTGTATATGTGAGATAACACACATTATTTCATATAGACATGTGGGATGAAGATAATTCACCAATTAGCTAGAAAGTTAGAAATGTATAAATATTAAATATGGGCATGTACATGTACACGCACGCACACACATACACTACAAAACGGCATATTGCTTTCTCGCGCATACCACCGCCTAAAATATGTCCGCCTACTACGGACATATTTTGGTGCAACACCCAGCGGTACAACATAATTTCACCGGAAAAATACATATGTAACGTCTGTTGACAGGAGTAGTATAATTTGTATTTAATTCTGTGTTTACATCCAGCGCGGCCAAATCCGAACAGCTAATTTACAGCCTCGTCTCTTCAGTGTACCACGACAGACCAATCTTCCCTGGACGGGCTCTCTGGAGAGCCCAGAATGGCTGCAGCTGCTAGTGTAAATAAGCAGGGCACCGCAGCGACTATGGAGCCGTGTAACGTTAGTCGACATGGGCGAGGGACAAATGGAAACGCAGTCAAGGTTGTCATTTTTTGTCATCACTAAAGGTTCTGTGTTGACTTTTGTAAAGGCTGATTTTAGATAATACATAGTAAATAATTACTGCATTACCGCCTCCCTGGTTTAACGTTGCTGCGTTTGTGTTAGTCTGTGACAATACAATCCATCGGTATTATTCCTGCAAATATTACACAAGGTCTCCACAAATAGCTTTACAAGAGCCATTCTAACCTAATAAGGAAACGGTTGCAGAATCAGTATTTTATATTTTTATTAATATTCACCAATAAATACCCGGCCTTTACTGCTCCCTGTGTGCATCATGCTAACGACGTCTTAGCCCAGGCTAGTGAAGCTGGACTGCATAGATTTGTTCTGTAACTAAAGTTTATTCAACCTGGCTTAATGTAACTTCGGTGTAGGCGAAGCAGTCATAAGCTTTATTTTATTGTGATAATATGTACCAACTTGTGGGATAATGAAGCAAAAGGCATTTGAAAGTCTTAACGTTGTTTTTTATTTATTATTTTCTTATTCACTGTTTTTGTTGACCTAGTTGCATTGGCTGTTGTACATGTTCCATATTCTTTTGTTTGTGTATTTTATTTTTAATTTGATTACTTTATTCTTTAATGAGATTACAATTGTCATTTATCTCTAGTGGTCTGGGTGTTGGACTCCCAGCCGGAAGGTCGTGGGTTCAAGCCCCAGAGTTGGCCTACCTGTAAGCATCCTTGAGCTTTGAGCCTTGAGCAAGATGGGAGTCCAACACCTAGACCACTAGACTATCCCGCCCCCCCAGATTATTGTTTGTGCAACACCCTTGAACATTTACTTTCTACTAATAGCCTACTAACTGCCTTAACAGTTGAAGAATCTGGACCTAATAGGTCTACTCGTCTGTAAAATGTTTAGCTGACAGCTGAATACCCTACATTTGAAACTTTTATAGATGTCTCTGAGTCTTTAATTTCTAAATATTTATTTAGTGGTTAGGGTTAGGCTCTTAGGTTTCTGGAGCCATGTAATGTAACTTGTTATGTACATAACAATACGATAGATAACAGCCTTTAGTTTCTCTTTGAACTATTAAGTGACTTGGTTGTTGACGTGAATTCAGAAGTTCTGATAAACAGAAGCTATTGATAGCCATGTGTGGTGTGGCCAATCAGCTGATTCTAGTGTTTCGTGTTAACGTCTAGGTGCTTGAGTGTGGAGTGTGTGAGGATGTCTTCTCTCTCCAAGGGGACAAAGTCCCACGCCTTCTACTCTGTGGGCACACGGTGTGTCACGATTGTCTCACCCGCCTGCCCCTCCATGGCAGAGCAGTCCGCTGCCCCTTTGACAGACAGGTCACTGAGCTGGGTGAGTTGAAGAGGTTTTCACATAAAAGTCCTAGTTTGTAAGATCTGGTATCTTTTCGTGATTTAATAAGTATTTTATTTGGGCAGTCTATTTGAACAATGTAAACATGTATTTATACTGTTGTAGTACTGTAGACAGTGGTAGGTAAATTTTTTCCCGTTTTTTGTTTTGTCTCGTTTTTTTTAGAGGTATCTCAAACTAAAATGAAAAGGAAGTTTACAATACTGGACATTTAAATAGTCTAATCTCATCTGAAACACAGTTTAGTTGTGAGTTTTACATTACTGCTGCGATGACTTCTCACACAGGGCCTTGGCTGTTGCATATTGCTTATGGAAATAATGCATACATAAAAGGTCCTGTTAATTATGGTTGTCATTGTGTTTTGAAGCATGTTTCTGTTTCTTCAGGGGACTCTGGTGTTTGGGGTCTGAAGAAGAACTTTGCTCTTCTTGAACTCTTGGAGAGACTTCAGAATGGTGCCAGCAACCAGTCAGGCATGGCAGAGGATGCCCTCAAAGGCGTGGGCGAGGTAGGGTGGTCTTGCCCTGTATAGTGCCAACAGAATATTGGTCTGACTTGTCCTTTGGTCATCCTCCTGAACATGTCATGTTTCCTCTAGTGTATAATCCGCTGTGACGAGGACGAAAGCCACACAGCTTCCATGTACTGCACAGTGTGCGCCACGCACCTCTGTGCTGAGTGCTCCCAGCTCACCCACTCCACCCGCACGCTGGCCAAACACCGCCGCGTGCCCCTGGCCGACAAACCCCACGAGAAGACCTTGTGCCCGCAGCACCAGGTTCACGCCATTGAGTTTGTCTGTCTGGAGGAAGCGTGTCAGTCTGGTCCTCTCATGTGCTGTGTATGTAAGGAATATGGCAAGCACCAGGGGCACAAGGTATTGCATTAACCAAGTGTTAAAAAAAACATGAATTAAAGCTACAGTCTGGCACCTTACAGTTTAGATAATTTTGGTGATCACTTTAAAACAAAGCAGCATATTGACATTATGTGGACCAATCTGGTAGACCAGAGTTATACCTGTGTTGCAGATTATAAAACTACCTGAAGGTAAATTGGAAAGGCTTTAATGAATGGGCAGTAGGCAGAATCATTATTGTATTACCTCACCAGGGATGAATGAGCGGTATCTAGCTGGATCATTTCCAGAATGTAGCTTTAATTTAATGTTCACTATCTTCAAATAAAAACCCACCATCCAGACATATAGCATGTTCCTCCTGATTGACAGCATGCTGTTCTTGAGACGGAGGCCAACCAGATCCGTGCATCCATCCTGGACATGGCTCACTGCATACGAACCTTCACAGAGGAGGTGTCTGAGTACTCCAGAAAGCTAGTGGGCATCGTCCAGCTGATCGAAGGAGGGGAGCAGATCGTGGAAGACGGGGTTGGCATGGCACACACTGAACACGTGAGGGATTTGACAAAAGATGTAACGGCTAATTGTAGGCCATTTTAGGAGTCTTTCTACAAACATCTAACACATGTTCATGGGTTGACCAACAAGAACAGGAATGTTTTTTTTTTCTTAAGTCTTAAACACATTTTGTGGGCGTTCGCCAGATTCCTGGCACGGCGGAGAGTGCACGCTCCTGTGTCCGGGCGTACTTCGCAGACCTCCACGAGACACTGTGTCGCCAGGAGGAGATGGCGCTGAGCGTGGTGGACGCTCATGTCCGGGAGAGACTAATCTGGCTGAGACAGCAGCAGGAAGACATGACCATCCTGCTGTCACAGGTGTCCACCGCCTGCCTGCACTGTGAGAAGACACTGCAACAGGTAGGATGCCAGCCTTGCCTACTAAAACATTGGATTAAAAAGGGCGCCACCCATAAATTGGACACATTTGCTATATCTGATTGGCTCAGATTTTTTACAGGTGATACATCATCTAGCATAGATTTGAGCCAATCAGATACAGTTGTAACAATAACTTGGATAAATATATGTAATTTATCTTAATTATTTATCACAAGGAAAATATTGGATTTTGAATTTATTTTACCACTATGGCTTGTCATTAAAGGTTTAAAAAATAAACTAAACATTACTTAAATGACATTCTAATTATAAATGTTATAATATAATTGTAAAAACAGTGTATTTTATACTATATCGCAATGTTACGATATTCCTGTGAAAATGTATCGCTCTGAATTTCTCTACCAGTGATTATTATATTATCGTATCACCTACCACAGAGATTATAAAAACTATGAGAAGATCAAATGGAAAGGCTTTCATGAATAGGCTGAATCAGTATTGTGTTACCTCAGTTTGTAATAAATTGCAATAACAGACATCTACTTAGGAAAAGAAGTTCAAGATAATGGTTTATGGAGAGTAATTCAGCTGATGATTTTCCTGTGTGTGTTGCTGTAGGATGACTGTCGAGTGGTCCTGGCCAAGCAGGAGATCAACTGTCTGCTGGAGACCCTTCAGAAACAACAGCATCAGTTCACAGAGCTGGCAGACCACATTCAGCTGGATGCTGGTATACCAGTTACCTTCACCAAGGTACACAGGATGAGTAGCCTAAAGCAAACATGATAACATTAAACTCCCTTCTGAGTCCTGACAAATATAGGCGATTCTTTTCAAATCAGGGCATCATTAAATCTTTCACTGCTTGCTCTGTGCAGCTCTTTTGTGTAGTGGAGTAATATGCTGAGAAAATAGTCCAAGTAAAATATAGTGACAGTGTCATTTTAAACTTTACACTTTGTAATTGCTTAATGTTTTGCAGGACAACCGTGTTCACATCGGTCCCAAGATGGAGATCAGGGTGGTGACTCTGGGACTGGATGGAGCTGGAAAAACCACCATTCTCTTTAAACTAAAACAAGATGAGTTCATGCAGCCTATCCCAACCATCGGTAAATAAATTCATCCCTTTATCCACCCATTGTTTTATGGTCATAAAAATATATTTAGTGCTACATTTATTTATATTTTTGGTATATTTAGTGATAATTGTTCTTGTTTTCAAGGCTTTAATGTGGAGACAGTTGAATACAAGAACTTGAAGTTCACCATCTGGGATGTGGGTGGAAAACACAAGCTCAGACCACTCTGGAAACACTACTACCTGAATACTCAAGGTACCTGCTACACTTTACATGCAAAGTAGTGTACACACACACCCTCACCTGCATGTATTACTTCTTGTGAACCACTCCACAGCTGGCATTGTGACCTCATGAATAAAAAAAAAAAAAAGGGTGGTTGCCTTTTGCTAACAAAGCAAACATTCTATTCATCGCTACTGTAGAAAGGTTTACCTGCATGGTATTGGCGAATTGTAGGAAACGGTATTACTAACCCCGAGAAATAAATAAAATGATTAGTAATTAAATAATGTCTTGGTATCAAATGGTATAAATGTGGTCAGGGGCCTTTTCCAGTATTTTTTTAGAAAATATGGGGTAAGGAATTTGACCTTACCCCAAATTTTTGCAAATTTGGGGTAAATTTTTGCAATAAAATGAGGAAGGGAAAATCTCTGTGGCGGTACAAAGTGAAATTGTTTCATTATTTATTTTAATACATTCTGCAATTCATTTCTATTTTTCATTTCTATTTTGCTAATTTCTATGTATATATTGCTAGCTAATCATTAAAAACCACAAAAAAGCCTACACTATATGACTTATGTAACGATATTTGCCCCTCCAATGCGCACAAGTGCAAATCTCTGCTTGACAAGCAGCCAAAATGTCCAGTGTTTCTGTGTTTGAGGAGACATAAATTAATATTCTGTGAACTTCTGGAATAAAATTATAAAAAAAGAAACCTGTTTATTGATTTCCGAAGAGGGTTATCTATGTGCTCCCGATCCTCGTGTAAAGTCCTCCACTGTTCTGATTGGCTATTTATGCACACATTATAAATGTGTGTAGAATTAGATCATTTAGCAGACGCTTTTATCCAAAATGACTTACAATTACATGGTGCTATTACATGGAGCAGATGGGGGTAAGGCATATTGTCATGTTCCACATGCATTCGGAATGGCCTTATTCAAAATGGAACAGAACATCTGTTAATCTTGATTGATTACAATTCAAAAATTGTAATCAATCCATCAAATCAGATAATTAGAAGCTCTAGAAGAAATAAAAATGTAAAGAAACTACCAACTGCTACTAACTACCAACATTAAAAACAATTGAATATTCTTGTGTTCTATCATTACTATTATTGATACTGAGAATGAAGTGGATATTATAGCTGCAGATGACGCATTAGTAAGCTTGTTAAACAGGAATATATGCTCTCTGACATGACTTTCATCTTGAAGCTACGGCAAAGATGAAATTGATAAATATAACCTATTGGCCTTTTAGATCACATTTGGTCTAATGCAAGTTTGATAAATGAGAGCCAGTGTGTATTCTAGTAAATGAGTTCATGATGTAAACTGAAACCTCTCCTCCTACCTCCTTTCTGTGCATGTAGCGGTGGTGTTTGTGATGGACAGCTGTCACCGTGACCGACTGATGGAGGCCCACAGTGAGCTGGCCAAACTGCTCACAGAGAAAGAGCTGAGAGACGCCTTATTGCTCATCTTTGCAAACAAACAGGTAAAACACTCAAAGTGCATACATCGTACCACATAGAAACTAGAGTGCACTGTGTAGATGGCATACCTCTGCCAAGGCTGATAAACAACAATAAACAAACAGATCACTACCAAAATGTAAACAAATATTCTTTGACGCATGGCTTTTATCTGACATTTCACTGAAAAGCTTCCCGTAAAGTCCTACATACATCACCAAATGTTGAGCTATGCAATGTAACACACAGAGAGAGAAGTACTGTAAGCCTGTAAGATCACAAAGATTATTTAAAGTGCTCATATTGTGTAAATTAGTTTCCTGAATTATAAAAAGCAAGTTGTTCTGATTTGCAGCCCTTAATGACATACTAAGGGCTGCAACCAATCATACCACGGTTGAATTTAAGTAAAAACACTACCCACATATATGTACCATGTTTGTTTTGTGGTGCAGGATGTCCCGGGGGCGGTATCAGTGGAGGAGATGACGGAGCTCTTGAGCCTACACAAGCTGTGCTGTGGACGGAGCTGGCACATCCAGGGTTGCGATGCTCGTAGTGGGATGGGCCTCCATGAGGGACTCGATTGGCTCTCCAGACAGCTAGTGGCGGCTGGTGTCCTCGACGTGGCCTGAACCCTAATTGCCCCCCTCCCAAATGACTGTTAACAAGCCCCCCCCCCCCCGTCTTTACCAGTGTTTATCTACACACCGACACTAACCATTCGAATAAGCAAACATCTAAACTGCGGCTTAAAGGAATATTTAACCCGCAAATTATAGTTAGTGTAAGAATTACTCACTCCTCAAAGCCTGGAGTGCTGAAAGAATGTCCCATCGCTTTGTGAAGTATGTAGCTGTAACATTTTTCTGAAACATAGTTGATGTGGGGAGAAAAATAAGATTTGCTTTCCATTGTATTTGAAAAATGTTTCTGTTCTACACAAAGGGATAGTAGTACCACCTTATTTCTTGTAGCATTCCAGGTTGTATGGCATGAATAATTCATACATCAACATACACACATTTTTGGGTGTATGTTGGGCAGGTTCAAACTAAACAACACGCTAACTCAAATGTTTGCCATGTTTTTGCATCACCGTGTTGCTATGAACCATGCTGAGTGTTTGGCTCTCCAACCCACAACTAATCGCTTTAAACTTGTCGTTCAGAATTGCTTCAATTAAATGTGACGTACCTACTGAATGCAGCACACAACTAATCAGTTGTTTACATCAGCACTGGTTCTTCTTCTTCTGTTACAAACGCCCCTACAAGAACTTCCTAAGTAATCGTCTCCCATGTTGGTTCTACTGCATTGACTGAGAACTTTATAGACTGCTATAAAAACATTGATATATCCTTCTTCACTTGCCTTGTGCCTATTGTCAACATCCATGGATCATTAACTTACAGCAAGTCAACATAGAAGCATTATTGTTGATGAATTAACTTTGTCAAGACTGCATAATGTCACTCCACGTTGTGATATGTTCTGGACCGGATATTGCTCTGATGATTTGAAATGAGCAAGACATCTTGCCTGAATAGAATTATAGAAAGCACCTTGTGACCTGTAGTTGATATTTCATTATCATAAACATGTGTGACTAATCTATAACCACTGATGATTCATAAATTCAGACTAATCTACATTTTTCAAAGTGGGGTACTACTAATAATATATATATATACCCCCACCCCCGGTATAGTTTGACTGTGCAACACTCAATGTTCCCAAGTGTTGAATTAATGAATACTTATAAGCTTCAAGTCAATTAAGGACATATGGTAACATGGTGTTTGTTCAGTTCAATGTGAGTGTAAAATGAACCCAGGGTTTGCTGACATTTGTCTAGATTAGTCTTTGATGGTTTTACAATGGTCCAATATCCTACATTTGACTTTGTTCTCAAACTTCACATTTATGAGCAATAGTTTAAAAAAAATTCAACTGAAATTCAAAATTCACCATTTCATTTGTGTACTAATGTTCAGTGTATGAACCTATTTAATGCCATAGCTGGTCTTGAAATGGCACACCAGTTGAGTTTGATCGCTGTACATTATTTAATTTGAAAGTAGTGTTTGTTAAAGAACAAAGTTTACTGAATTTATTTAAATTTGAAGAGGTTGTGAGGATGTTCTCAAAAATTAATCTTATGCAACAATTATGTTATGCATGCAAAAAAATGTCAATGCGGCACTATCTGCTGTCAATATTTAATTTTGAGGCAGAACATTTCTCAAGAGTCCAGTTGTATCTGTAGTATGTAAGACTTAACAAGCCATTGATCTGACTCAAGCGTGTATATATGTAGTTTAAATTTAGTGTTAACCTAACACCAAAATTCTATGTATTGAGGAGCCATTATTTGTTTAACATTCTCATTGCTATGTAATGTTACTCATAACTATATAAAAAGAATTGCATGTCTGAAAAGCCTTTCCCTACCTAAGGATTTCTCAGTTTGTCAAACATTAATTTCCAATGTTTTTGCACAGCGCACATCCAACTGTTACTAGTAGACATAATGGCTTTTATAAGTTATAACTGATGCTGTAAAATAAAACTGAATTTGTGTGACTTGACTGTTTCTTTTTCCAACATAAAAGTAACATGCAACTGGTTGATGGACCTGACAAGTCTTTTTTCAAAACACAATCTAATGAAAGTGCTGTATTACATAAACTGTTCAAATAAAATGTCAGTCTCTGCCAGTCTGAAGAGACTTATGGACGATATTTAATATACTATGACCAGACAAAAGGTATTTCTTCAATAAATTGACTTTACTTGACTTAAATCCACTGTAAAAAACAACGTACAAAACACACAATCACTTAATGGTGATGTTGATAATGCTAATGTCTTCGTAGGGTTTGTCAGTCTTTGGATTAACTTTCATGTTGGAGATCCTCTGTACGACCTCCATACCTTTTGTGCTTCTTCCAAACACTGTGTGCTTGTTGTCAAGCCAGGGCTGAAACATGACAGGAGAAGTTATTGAAGGGTAGGAGTGTAACAATAATAGATTCCATGGTCTGTAATATAACTGCATAGTTCCCCCCACCCCCACAAAAAACAATTAAATCAAAGCAGACTTACAGTGGGCACAACAGTGATGAAGAACTGAGATCCATTAGTGCCAGGACCACCATTGGCCATACTGAGTGTGTATGGGCGGTCGTGTCTCAATGTGGCATGAAACTCATCCTCAAACTCTCCTCCCCAAATGCTCTCTCCTCCCATTCCTGTGCCTGTGGGGTCTCCTGTCTGGATCATGAACCCCTGCACATGAAGAGGACCCATTATTCACACACAGTACTATAATCATACTGTGTTTGTAACCTTTGTAAGACATGGAATGACGTGAAGGGGTCACCCCGGGTAACAGTGGCTTCAGGCTGTGCTTTAAACATGACCACATGTACAGTGGGGTACAAAACTTTATGGACAGTGAAATAGGATAGTATAGTGGTCTAGGTGGTGGACTCCAGAAGGTTGTGGGTTCGAGCCCCAGAGCTGGCATCCTTGAGCAAGATGCCTAACCCCTATCTGCTCCATGTAATAGCACCATGTAATTGTAAGCTTTGGATAAAAGCATCTGCTAAATGACCTAATTGTAATTGTACTCCACTGTACATGAGCTCCCTTTTGTGTTCCACTGAAATCTTTCGTTTTTAACAAGATATTTTTGGGGGTCACGGATCAAAAGGTTTGAGAACCACTGGTCTTAAGCTAGCCTAGGCTGACCTTTTAAAAACAACCCTAGTTGAGATTAAGGCTGCTACTCGATCTAAAGAACTTACTTTAATCACTCTGTGGAATATGTGGCCGTTGTAGTAACCATTCCGGCTGTGGACACAGAAATTCTCCACCGTTTTAGGACATCTATGGAAACAATGGATAGAGAAAACAGCTTGACTTGCAAAATATACAAAGTTATCAGTTATCAGACAAAGTCCAGTTTATTAATGGGACAGTGGTTCATTTAGACAGGAGTTTGTTAAAACAAGCAGTCATGTTTTAGTGTGGCCAACAGCCAACATGGAACTCACTCGACAGGGAAGAGCTTTATGTGGATGTCTCCCATGGTGGTGTGGATGATGGCACTGTCCGACACTCTCTTGGGGCCCTCGGCCTGCGTGGCCGCCATGACCTCCTCTTTCGAAGGTTTCTCATTAAAGATGTCTCGATCCGAATCTGCACTCTTTGTGTCCTCTGGTTCCCTCTTAGAGAACTGGACAGGAACAGAGCATATAGAATAATGCTAGATATAAAAACATTTACATAGTCTTTGTGTGGTATAATGAGACACAAGTACAAAGTGCATTTTCTGAAGAAAATAAGCATCATTGCCACCAGTATTGGTATTTTAATAGTCGTTTGCCAAAGTGGTTGTAATGGCATCACAAGATGATTTCTAGGTCTTATTGGGTTGTTGCTAGGGTGCTATAAAATATATAAAAATATCAATATTAAAATAAAAATAAAACATATGTATACACACAATATATACAACAATATAATTAACTAAATTAAATAAAACAAAATTGATGTGGGGGTACATAAAGCGTAAAGGGTTGAGACCCTTGAATTTTATATAGTTATACACTCACCATGTAGAAGCGGTTCTTCTTAAAGGCTGTGCAGAATATGGTAGGGTCTGGCTCTTCGTTCTGGAGGGCTGGGTTGTCAGACGCCTTCATCTCAATGGTGGGTGCCACGCGCGTTGCCTTGGCAATCCCCTGGAAGAGGCTGAGGTGGACCACGCGAATATTCTCCAGCTTTCCCAGAATCCTCACACACCTTGGACCAGATGACAGGCTTCATAATTCACCTGATAACCTAGAATGTATATCTGAACAGCTATTCAAGCCTATTATTAGTCTTATCCATCTTGAAACAATTTAACAATTAGTGGCAGATAAACCAAAGATTAATACAGATATTTTCACGATGTTGATAATATTAGGCCCAATATACATAAGACACCAAACACGCATGTTTTTCAATTAGTTTTGTCACAGCAGTTATAAACTATACCATACTAGGATATTTGCTTTTGTTTAAAACAATTGGGAAAACATAACCTCAGTGTACCAGTAATTATTGCCATACCCGATCATGAAAAATGGTACAATCGATACTTATTATTTCCAATATTTTCAACAATTATAACCATCATCAACCTTGTCAATATAAACACTTTATTCTTACATTACCTCTTAACTTATTCTTTTGACTCATTTTATGTAACACAAAATCTTAGCATTTAATTGAAAGAAACAACCCTACATTGCTACTTTCGACAATAAAAAAAAAAATAAGATTAACAATAAGGTTACATGCCAAAGAACCTTCATGTGAAAACCCTCATTCATAATTTACCTGTTCGTTTCTACATTGATAACCTTAATGCCCAGCATTGTCCCGTAGAGGACGAAGTGGCCCGTTTCATCAAAGATAACGTTCGCCAAGCGGATACCGTCCACCTTCTCCAGCTCCCGTTCTACCGCCATCCGTCTTCCAAATTCCATGTCAGGCAGCTGCTGTCTCATCTGCTGTAGCTCTGTAAACATCTGACGGAAAACCAATGAGATATACCCCGGCTCCTCTACCCACATAAAGATGTGTTGCCATCAAATTTCAAGACCCTAGATAATTTGCATGTGTAACAAAGATTCACTGACAATAAATATTGACCAATTTAGAAGACTTCAGGACTTACTGTTAACGATTCGTCAAACACTCTCATCAGCTTGCCAGTCAGAAAACGGAAGATCCTCACTTTCCGGTCAGTGGCGATGGTGGCCATTTTCTTGCCATCAGTGGAGAAAGCTAGGCTTGTGGGATACGTTTTGTTTTTTGCAAATTCATACAAGTCTGTGTCCGTTTTGTATTCCCATTGAACATTTTTAGGGAATTTGAATTCATTTGGGAGACCAGTCCAGTATTCAAGCATTCCTGCTTTGTCAGCAGAGACGATGACCCTGAATTTGGGATTCAAGCGGATTTGGGAAAGCGGTGAAGCATGCATCTTGTCAAAAATGTGGAGAGGCTCGTTGTCCCCTCGTCCATCATAAACAAAGATCTTTCCTGTGGATTTTTCTGAGCAGGCCACAGTGGAGATAGCATCCCCTGGGTTGTAGATCCATTCACACTGGCCTGGATGGAAGCTACAAAGAGACGTCAAACATCTAAATCAAACACAAGTCCCTTATTTTCGTAACGTTTGTTTTTGCTAAATGATGAGTGCTTTGGCCGTTCTAGTATTAAACTTACCCCAACTTCAGCATGTTGATCATGTCAAAGTTGACAACATCAAATACTTTCATGGCCTTGTCATCGCCAACAGAACAGAAAATGGCTCCTTCAGCACTGACAGCGATTGATTCTACTACACCTGCAGAGCATGAAACCACACAGTATAGTACAGTTACATATGGGTGTACATTGCATCTACAACACATGAGGCTGTATGAATGTAGCTATTCTGTTAAATTCTATACACTGTGAAACAGTGATTACATCTACATGCACTCATACTCCAGTACTATTCGTAATATGCCAATATTACAAACTCAGAATATGTGCGTGTCTGTGCATGTAAACGTAGTAAAATACTTAGAAGTATTTATTCGTACCAAGATGACTGCGAAAATGTTTCACAAACTCTATTCCTTGATCTTCTTTTTTCTTCCAGAACTTGACATGTCCGTCTTGACTGGCCGTGATGATGAAATCCGTCCTAAGAGGAGAAGATTAACTTTCAACAGACAAAGCCTGGCACAATAACAGTCACCCCAAGGTGAGGCAAAATATTGTACAGTCTAAAATATAGTTACTAGAATCAGTACTTACTTGGAACAAACAATGTGTGCGATAACGTCTCGATGCATGTAACTCCGTTCGTACATGGCAGCTGAAGGCAGGTTGTCCAAGTAGACGCGCTCATATTCCAAGACTACAACAAACATACTCATAATACTTAATATGCATACATATTCTATATTGATAAATATTCAGTACGTTTTCTGACCATAACAACAAATAATAATAATTTCAATAGGTTTAAAAATATATATATATATTTTTTTTTTAAATACTTGATCGTATACAATATCGTTTGTGTCCCTGTATGTATTTATTAAGATAGCCTTGTCGAGATTAGAACTCTTTTTTAAGAGACCTGCGAATGAAAAGTATTAACGTTATCCAGACACACACAACATTAAAAGAGATTCCTTGTATGAACATGATTTTGCATATTGAATCAATTGAATTCACATTCTGTTTGGGACTTAATATCGCTTTACAATTTATACAGTAACGTTATATCTCTACTATACCCTAGCCATGGAAGTAGAGTATGGCTTGTAGCGGGAGGGGGATGATTTTGTTTACCGTACAGGTTAAAACTACCGTATTGTAACCGGACCGACCTTTCCTTTTCTTGGTGTGTGTAGCTTCGCTGGGCATCGGCCCAACCCATTCCTCATCTTCTCCATGATCTTCTCCATCCTGAAGATCCTGAAGATCCTGAACTTTTCTCTTCAAATCCACATTGTTCGCATCAGCCGCCATTGTTGCCAAACTTCCGTGTGTTCCTTTATCAACTTCCGTATTCACGTTGGCGCTTTTGGTAGTTTAGTATAACAATATTTTTCATGCGCATTCATAAGTCCATTTTACGGTAGAAACTTCAACGAGTACTTGGACATCAAACTATCTATAAAATACATTTATTTTAAAAAGAAGTATCGTAGACAAACGGCTTGTTAAATGTAAACCTGCCGTAATATGATGCAAATCAAGTATCAAAATGTTTTCGAGATGATGCAGATATTAAAATAAATTAAAAAAAATAAGAAAATATTCTTTACAACCCTTCAATAACTATTATTATCACTATCACCCTCTGTCGTGGTGGGTGGTACTAAGGTAACTTAGATTATGTTTCTTAGGGTCGATTATAATGAAACACTTAGGTCAAACCAAGACAATTTATAGTGGAGGGGTGGGATGTTATAGCGGCGTGACTAACTGGCCCATACATATTTGTTTCATTACTAACTGTGCAAGTAAATTAATTATTTACACTTACATATTAATTATAATGTCAATATATTTTCAGTGAAATATATTATACAAGAAGAAAAACATTCTCTCGAGAAGTATCCACCATGTACATGAAGTAAACAACATGGTCATATTTGACACCCATAGTGACGCCAGTGTAGCAGAAGAAGTGTGTAGACTACGCGTTTATCTGTAAATGTTTGGTCATTACTGCACAAAAACAGAACCACACCAACAGAATGAGCAACATATACATTCAAGAACCACCAACAAATGGAAAGGTGAGCGCGAATTTTTGCTGCATTGATGTTTTACTTCCCAATCAGACACTAATTATCTATTTAATATAGGGCACAATTAGATAAATGTATTAGTTGAATTTAAGTGAGATTATAAACACACATTGTCCATCTCCCAGAAAATGAGAGACACGGGCGCACTTTTATGACGATTGAGTTTAGTAAGCCCCTGTATTCAGCCATGCAGGTAGCGGAGATATCTGCCACCTGCATACACATTATTCTACATAATAATTTTTTTACTTGGCTACCGAACCTACACAATACACAGTGTTGAGCATAGTATGATGAGTATTAAACAAGAGAACATTAAACAAGTTTAAAGGCATCTTGATATAAACGGACATCTGTCATTTTCCTAGGTGCTACTGAAAACATCAGCAGGCGATATTGATATTGAGTTGTGGTCTAAGGAGGCCCCCAAAGCATGCAGAAACTTTGTACAGCTGTGTATGGAAGGTAACTTACCCGCATATGTACCCATTGGCCCCTGATTGTCAATCAACAGGAAAAAAGACCACATCCCTGTTTTACAGTACACTTTTCAATCGTGTTATAGCGCTCCCTGAACCCTAAATTTCCTCCACACCTCACTGTTTATATTTGTCTAGAAAAGGGTGTGTGACTGTAGGGGCAGGGGTAGAGAACGGTGTGAGCCTGTGAATTTTTTGTGTCCCCAGGCTACTATGAAAGTACAGTCTTCCACCGTGTGGTGCCTGAGTTTATTGTTCAGGGGGGAGATCCCACTGGCTCAGGCACTGGGGGAGAGTCTATCTATGGCCGTCCATTCAAGGTTAGATTCTGTTCTCAGCTGCTCTGGTCTGGTTCAAAGCCAGTGGTTCTCGCGCTTTCATTTTCTCAAATTTTCTTCTAACTTTCATGTTGTAATCTTTTCTCCTTCTATTGGTGACTTTCTGCGATTTCTGCGAGTTAAAAAAAAAAAAAAAAACCTTTATGCCCTAGCCCAGATTGAATAATAATAATTAAATTGTATGTCCTATACTCATAACCCAAACCAACAATTGTTATCAGTAAAGAGATAAAACATATGAGACCATCTGGCAACCAATGAGAAAGATTCACTGACTGGTCAAATCATTTCAGAAATAAGTTGGGTACAAATTAATATCTGGTACATATTACATTTAAAAAATTTGTGTCAGGATATTTTTTGCCCAAATCCCTACTTGTCGATTCATACAATTACAATTAGGTAATTTAGAGGTTAGGCATCTTGCTCAATATTGCTTACAGGTAGGCCAACCCAAACCTTTCAGCTGGGAGTCGAACACCCAGACCTTTGAATCTGAATTGTATTTTTTTCTGTGCTTCTACTTTTAGGATGAATTTCACTCTAGATTACGGTTTAATCGCAGAGGTCTGGTTGCCATGGCAAATGCTGGGCCCCACGATAACGGTAGTCAATTTTTCTTCACACTGGGACGTGCAGACGAATTGAACAATAAACACACAATTTTTGGCAAGGTAAAATCCACTTCCATCTAGAAGTTGTATTTTAGTTTTCTGCTTTAAGATATAGGCATTTTGTGGCTTGGTTTGCACATGATTTCCAGTGACAATAAACTGTCAAGAAAACTTTTTGACTATGCCTGAAATTAATTTCAGTTACAATTCGTTCCGATTGTTGAAACTGCTCATGATATGATTCTACATGTCTACTTATGCATTGCTACAACACTACAAACTTTTCAATATATGATTGTAGATTGTGCATTACTGAAATATTTCATGGAACAATGCAAACACAAAGACACCTTTGTGGATCTTCGAGAGGAGCAGAAGCATTCAATTCAATTCATATAGAATGTGAACTTTTTTTGTTTTGTTATTCTACTAGAGTGATTTTTTTTAATGCAGGTTACAGGAGACACTGTCTATAACATGCTCAGATTAGCAGAAGTTGAATGCAACAATGAGGAAAGACCTTTGAATCCCCACAAGATAAAGTCAACTGAGGTACCCCGGGCTAATGATCTTAAAATCCAATACACTTGTTTTAATGTTGTGTCCAAGAAACTGACGTCAAACACCTACCTCTAACCTTTAACAGGTGTTACATTCGCCTTTTGATGACATTGTTCCTCGTGAAGTGAAAAAAGCCAAGAAAGAAAAGGACAAGGAGGAAGGAAAGAAATCTCAGTCTAGAGCCACCAAGTTAGTACTGAGAAGTCTGCATTCCCTTTTCCAGAAATGCATGTTGTTGTTGTTGCACTGGTTCTAGACATTTCTCTTTCTTTACAGGAACTTCAGTCTGTTATCGTTTGGAGAGGAAGCCGAAGAAGATGAGGAAATAGTCAATCAAGTCAGCCAGGTACACAATAAAATAATAATTTTCCAGAAATTTATGAGATGGTTGTGTCCTGTAAAACGTGCAGTATTTATCCGCATACACATCACATTTCTTCTACCAGTCACTAAAGGGGAAAAGCAAAAGTAGCCATGACCTGCTGAAGGATGATCCCAGGCTGAGCTCTGTCCCAGCAGTTGAGAAGTAGGCAATGTTTCTCCCACTACTGATGTCATTATGTCTTTTCTGCTACCTTAAAGGAATATTTCACCCAAACCCTAATAAAAGAGTATCAATTACTCACCCAACACAACCTGGAATGCTGAAAGAAACCTGTTGCACCCTTATCCCTTCACAGAGAATGTAGCTCCCAAGAAGTTTTAACCATGTCTTATGCAGTGGAGTACATAGAGAATCGGCTTCAAACATCAACAAAATGGCATCAAAACGCCTCTTACTTTTCAAGTTGCTTGTGCAGTATAATCTAAGTCTCTGATATCCACTCATATGGTCAGTTGTTCCCACACTTAAAATCAATGACTTTTTCAAGTACTTTGCTTAGGCCATAAGTGACGCTTATTTGGCCTAGCCTGACTGACCATTTCAAGAAGCCAGTTAGAGAAGATGCCAGCTTGCTTTCCATGATAATTAATGCTTTCCTCCTACCCTGGTCGGGATCAGGCTAGATGGGTCCAGGCGTCTCTTATTGTGTAACCATTCAGGAGTTTGTCAGCAAACCACAATACACGTTTGTTCTGCAGGTTACTTTGCGCTTTGTAAGCATATCATAAAATTAAATAAATGCTAAGAGTAGCCTATCGTACATCATCATTCGTCATAAATAAACCTCTAAATGTTGCACCTCACCAACTTATTTATTTAGAAGGTCTTGCATAATTTAAATTAGAAAGTTAATGACTTGGAAATATAATAAAGGTTAGAAACCCACTTACTTAGAAAAAGAAGTTTACACATGAATAGGGTAAACGACATTTCAATCCTGGCAAAAATGGCTTACATATATCAACATCATATTTGCATGTCATTAGTAGGCCTATAGGAAAATAACGATATATATATATATTTTATTTTAACATGTCCACTTGTTCCTAAAATTAAAAGAAGGGAAAGCAATGAATTATAGGTCTATAAATACTAAATGCACAACATTCAGTTTTTTTTATTGGATATAGCTTAAGCGTGCATCTATCTTTTTATGAATGCACATCTTTGACCAAGATGCTTAACACCTACCTTAAATGGTAACTGTACTCACTGTTGAGTTGCTAAATGACCTAATTGTAATCAAACATCCACTTGCGGGAGACAATGCAACACTCAACTCACTCATGTCAAGCTTTGGAATGATAATGTATGAACTGTATGTTCTGTTGTTATTCTGTTATTATTATTATAATGCTGGGGGACACTTCATCCACAGTGGTACCTGGGTAAGGAGTTGACACAGAGGCAAGGAGTAGTTTGTTGTGTTCTTTATAGTCGATGAGAGCATACAGAACATACATTTCAGGAGATGGAAAGGTATGTCTGTATGTACTGTATGTCTATAGTTATAATATTCCACTAAGAGTTCCTGTTCTGTGGCTGTAAACGAACAGCGTGTTGTAGTTATTAAATGCAGCGGTAGGCATATTCCTGTAACTGTCCCAATGTCGGACCATTGAGGAAATTACACCAATCCAAAAATATCAAGAGCATGCATGTCAGGCTGAATTAGCTTCAGCGCAGTTCCCTGAAACCTGTTGATCTCCGATTGCAACTTTGAACTTATGCAAACAACGCTGTTTTGATAATACTCTAGCCAGGTTCGTAAAATACACTCTGGCACAGAGAATGTAGCTCCTACTTCTTAGGAGGTACGTTTTGCATGAAAATATAAGAGTACAACATGTTTCTTCCAGAATTCCAGGCTGTGTTGGGTTAGTAATTGGTACACTAATTATAATTTTAGGTCAAATGTTCCATTAAAGGCACACTCCTCAATTGCATTATAGCACCCCAGAACCCCAGCATAAACCATGAGCTGTGATGGGAATGTAGGGTTCTGGGGGTGCTATAATGCAGTCATTGAATTGGTTATTAATTCAATTGCTTGTCTTTACACTCAAAAGAAAAAACAAGAAAGGAACAGCGGCTGCTACATCTGGGGTAAATTCCTTTTATGTTCACAAAACATCTCCAGTAAATGATCCTTTGGTCTTGCTTAATTTACAGTAGTTGCTGTAAGTGTTTATTGTTCCCTGACAGTCAGATGTTGAAGATGATGATGATGACTCCATTGAGGAAATGGATGGAAATGCTGGGGGCAGCTCATCAAATAAGGAGAAAATGAGAGAACTAATCTCTCAGAAGCTCAAACTAGACAAAGGGACAGAGAAGAAGACTGGAGCCAGCGAGGACGAGAGCGGAAAGAAGACGAGCCGCAGGTAAAAAACATTCTAATTATATTTGTAGTTATAGTTGTAGTATCCCTATTAACTATTTTGATGGTATTATCTTTTAGTATTGTATGTTGTTAAGTCATGTTGCTCAATTTTATGGTCAAAAAGAATAGTGCGACTTCTCCAGAACATAGTTCCTCTCAACTAAGGAATAGCATGGTGATTGGAGACTATTATAATATTATACAATTATTATGCATTATTATGCTTAAATGGCATACTTGGCATTAACTTCTGCCATAAACTTTTGACAAGTTCAACTTATCATTTAATAGTAGAAAAAGACAATGTTTAAAAAAAACAACAGGTAGACAGTTTTTTTTAGCAAATTTTGACTGTGGTCTCACATGTAATGCAGTTGTTCTGCCTGGTAGGGGTGCTGTTGATCAAGAAAAGCATAATTAAAAAAAAAAAATCTTTAGCGCCATGAGTCTGCCAGTGTGATGTGCAGTAAGATCCATGTGGTCACACACACACCAACACTGACGCACACACCTGTATAACCTCTCCACTGATGCCAGAGTGTACTAAAGAATTAAACCACATTCATGGACAGCTAGTGTTTTATTAAGATGACAAGATTTGATCCAGTACAGGTGAGTACTGGAGTACAATCCAGTACAAAATTAGGGCTAAAATGAAGACGTGGGCATTTCAAATAAAGTCCTAAAGTGTTTGCAGAAGTTGTCTGCTAAATGAACTAATTGTAAATGTACAGTACTGGTGTATATATACTGTGTATATATATATGTGTGTGTGTGTGTGTGTGAGAGAGAGTGACTTATCTCATTAGTACTAATGAGATACTACTTTATTGGGGGGGGGGGGGGGGGGGGGGGGGGGGGGGGGGGGGGGGGGGGGGGGGGGGGGGGGGG
>JAOEHI010019305.1:3185-28283 GCA_025447815.1 Percopsis transmontana | reverse complement strand
AGGGTAATGGTGTCACACGGTGTGAACTCATCGATTGGCTGTCTGTATGGAGGTGGTGGGGTTTGCAGCAAAATGCATTTTCTCTGACAGATTGATGTTGAGCCACCTACTGTTCATTACTCAGAGCACAGAGGAAGGAACTGACCAGCCTCCAAAAGAAGATGTTTTCTGTGCTGACTAGCCACACAGCGTAAAAATGTGAGAATCATGGAAACAACATTGCTTTATTAATATATTATTTAATTTTATTTGGGACACCGGAAGAACCGACTCCAGTAAACCTAAATCGTACAAATGTTCTGTATGAACTCAAATAATATGGCAGGTCTTTGGAAAAGTAAGAAAGTAATTATATCTTGTTACACCTTTGTTTACACTATACGAAATGTGTGAATAGGAAATTATTGTGTGTTTTTAAAACAGAGATTAAGGATTTTGTTTAATCTAAACGAATCAACGAATATGATGAATCAGTTAATAGTCGTCGTG
This sequence comes from Percopsis transmontana, assembly GCA_025447815.1. Classification (NCBI taxonomy): domain Eukaryota; kingdom Metazoa; phylum Chordata; class Actinopteri; order Percopsiformes; family Percopsidae; genus Percopsis; species Percopsis transmontana. Next base: position 27,794 of record JAOEHI010019305.1, on the reverse strand, counting down.
TTTTTGTGGTGAATGATCGCCCTCTTGTGGGTGTTTGGGACAATGCTAGATTTGTTAATCTGCAGTTAGACAACACTGCTGTTCTGATATTTTTATTTTGAGAAAAAAAACACTACCTTAAAAGAATCATGTTAAATTTTTCGTATATATGCTATTGTGTATATTGTGTGTTGGTTGTTATTTTATTTTATTTACAGAATCTACAGAACCCAGGACACCCTAGAAAACCGACAAACAAGACATCCCATTTTAAATGACATCTTGCAAGTACTCAGGTTTTATTAAGTTTTCCACAGAGATTAACAACAATTTAAGTATTGAAATAAACTCCTTCCTCTCCCAGAAAGAACATCTTACTTGGCAAACCAAATCAGCTTGTTCAGACCAGATAGAGGCTTGTTAGCACGGTTTACTGTGATGAAACATTTAACATTCATTAATTTAACAACGCTCTGTAAGCCACACAGCTTGTATGCTCATATGCAAAACATATAATGTATAAAATATATGAAAGGGGCATGTAAATATACACATTTTAGGCAGTGTCCAATACTGGCTTCACATACTTACAATTGTTGGCTGCTGGCTTCAAAACAAACAAAGGCACACCCTCGGTCTCCTGGCTATGTCTATAAGCAATATTGATTTCATGGGTGGGGTGGAATCCAAGGAACTCATGCGGGTGTGAGAGACACAGCTAGATCCACTTTGAGGTTCATGTTTCTTGAAAATGCCTGTAAAATGTCTCCATATTTAACTTTGGTATGAAAAAGGATTTCCAGAACAATAATCCATTGGAATTATTTGCAAACCTGTAAAACATTTTATATTATACAAGATCAAACATGGCCTTGCTGCATAGTGTACATTGAACTTGGGGCTTACTTTAAGTTCATATTTCTTTACATTTCCACAGTAAAATGTCTCCATATTTAACATGTGTATAGAAAATGATATCCAGATAAAGATAAATCTATTGGAATTCTGAGTCAACCTATTCAAGATCGTTTTTTAATAAAAGGTCAAACATGGCTATGCCACATACTGTATATTGAATATACTGTAGCGGCTATGTTTAACTTCATATATCTTGAAAATACTACCTTAAAATGTCTTCATATTCGTTACGGTTTAGGAGGACACCCACAACAAGAATACAGTGGAATTACAAGCAAACTTATTAAAATATGTTTTTATGAAAGGTCAAACATGAATGTCGCACATTAATATTGAGTTGTGGGCTTATTTTAACTTCATATTTCCTTAGATTTCCACAGTAAAATGTCACCATATTTGATATGGGCATACATAAGTACACCTAGAACAAGAATCCATTGGAATTATGAGCAAACCTAATAAAGACAGTTTAATGGAAGATAAAAAATGACTCCTACTACAATGTGACCCTAATACTGAGTTGGGGACATTTTACAGTTGGGGACCTACTTAAAGTATTAAGTAGGTCCCCAACTGTAAAATGACACCATTGTGAAATTACACCATTTTTTATATGGATTTAAAGAAGGACACTCAGAACAAGAACCCATTGGAATTTTAAGCAAACCTATAACAAAAAAATGTATTTTACATTACACAGTAGCACAACGTTTAGATCATATCCTCTGACCGCGTAGCGTCACTCTAAAAAAGATACTCGCGCAGGTTTTAATGTAACTGCACGTATAGACGCCCAACACAATCTAAAAGCCGGCTGGCGTGACCGTCTTTTTACAACGCCGGCTAACATGACCGCAGTCCCTAGAGGGTCCAAGATTCTCTGCCTCATTTTGGGCCAGGAAAAAACCTGAGTAAATAGACTGGAGGCTTTTTCGCTGGTACATTGAATTGCCAATTGCAAAATGCATTTCCATTTAAATAAATACGCCAGAAAACCACGGCAATAAGAAATTGAGCAATTGAGTTAAGGTTTCATTTTAATCAAAATAATTGATTTTTGATTGATTGAATTGAACTGAACTGAGGATTACATTGCCACTTTGCATATTGCATTGCTAATTGCAAAATGCGTTTTCAAATTGTATGATCAAATTTCACATTGTATTGCCAAATGCAGAATGTATTGTCATTTGAATAAAGGCCAAAAAATATACTGAAACAATATCCGGTGGTGTGGTAGCCTATGCTACGTGACAGACTTTGCGCTATTTAACGATGGAAAACCGTGCGGTTGTTGAATAAACTGTCTAGCGTTATGTGACTGGTCACAAACTGGACACTGTATGCTCCGTCTCTGCAATTCTACCACCATCTAGCCCTCCCCCCTCTCTATCGTCGTCATCCTTCCTTCTGCCTAGCAGCATCTCCTTAAAGTCAGCCTCAATACAGTCGCAACTACCAATACCGGGAGACTAACAGCACAACCGAATTCTCGTCCATATCAGAAGAATTTAAAAACGCGAATCGGATTAACTGTAAGTTGTTTTCGTCGTACTTTTATGTAGTTATGTCAGGTTTTCTGGAGGATCGCGCAGTGTCTGCGTGTGTGTGAGCATGCCGTCCAGTCTTTGTTTAGTTCCGGGTACCGAGTTTTGACGCTCCTCTTTGCACACGGCACGGAAGCACTGTGCGGGGTGCACAAAACTGTTTCTATCTGACGTGTACTCAACTGCAAAGAAACACGTCGTAGTTGCCGGCGATGTCTTTTAAAATGATCTGGCCGGGCTATTTAGACCCAACGCGGGCCGGGCGGTGCCAGTGCCGCTAGGCCCCAATGCCGACATAGGCCTCGTACACACAGGACACGTCCTAATGTTCAAAAACAGCAAGACGCTGGCGTTTATAAAAGCCGGACATTATTGAACACGTGTAACGTTAGATACGTTTTTCTATAGCTACATATCTTCGCTTAGCTAGAAACCTGCTTAGCTAGCAACGTTAATTTTCATAATCGATACAAATAAGTTACAGCATTGGATGACTGTGATAATGATGGTGCTGTAGCTCCGCGGAGGGGGCGGAGAACATTATGAGTCCATCCAATGGAACCAATAACGTTAGTTCCGAGAGCTGAGGCTAGACAGTGCTCGGTTGAAAACCTACTTTAGGTTAAATCCACAGCAATTTGATGATTCTACAAATGTAGGTTGCAGATACCCGTATGATGCTGTTGAAACACTTGTCCTGCCCCCCTCATTATCTGATTCGGCAATAGTTCTAAATTTGACATTTATGAACTGCGCGTATCGTCAAAAGTTGAACCATTTTTAACTTGACACGGCGTGTTAAAAACGGGTTGCTCGCGAAGCTGAAAAAACAGCTAGATGCAACACAACCGTCAAACACGTCAGTCAGACGCGTGTTCACATTGACAAGCAATTGAAAATGAGCGCTGACGGAACAAAAAACGCGTCCCATGTGTACCCGGCCACATGGCACCTGGAAGCAGCGTCCTTCACCCGGTGACTCTTAAGTAAAACATGCTGCTAATTCTACACCGACATGTGTTAAATAGACAAAAATTAAAGCAGTAATTAAAGACTAGAATAATGCTGTATTATTTAAAGCTTGTTATCATAACTAACTCTAATGATTATCTAATGACTAATGATGTTTTATTGCAGCAGGAGGGGCGATGGATAGGTCACTGAGAGCCATGATTGCCTTTTTGTGTGTCCTCGCCATGCATTTGCCTTGCTATGAGGGGTCCAGTGCAGTGGACTGTGTCCCTGGCACAGCTGAGTTTGAGCTCCCTGGAGTGGAGCCCGCTCTGCAGGACCCCCAGAGAGCAGAGAGGAGCCGCAGACAACACCTGCAGGATTTGTTTGACAGGTAGCTGTGATGTTTATTGGTGTCCTATGATGGTGGTTAATCTGCATCAAATTTGACTGATAAATATTAATGTATTGTTATGGTAATTTGAGCATTGTGGACATATGCCAACTTAAAAATGACCAGGCTGGAAATGTTATTGCACCTCCGCAAAACCATCTGTGTAACCTCAACTTTAAGAAACCACAGCTCTAGGTAGATAAAATATTTTAATCTAATGTTCAACAGATATGGGGAAAATGGCACCATCTCATTAGCAGGCCTGAAGCGTCTATTACATAGTGTGGGACTGGACCGCATCCGGCGGGTGATGGTTCAACACCACGAGCAACCTGACAGCCATGACCACCATCATCACCATCATCATCACCATCACCATGGAGACAAAGAGACACACCGCCTAAAACGTACTGATGGGGAACCTGTGGAACCCGGAAAGTTCCCCAGGACTCCCAAAGCGCCCAAGGAGCCGGAGACTTCACCGGTGAAAAAGGTAGAGAGCTCAGATACCCACTACAATTTATATGACAAGAAAGTGACGGCAGCGCAAGATGTTGGTACCACCCCGACTTATACCACTCGCCTGGTGGCGAAGGCTACAGAGGCCCGCAGGCGAAGAAGGGACGTTAGCGGCAGCCCGGAAGCCAGCCCCACAACCATGGACCTTGCAGGCAGGGTTGCCAGCAGGCTAGTTGGCTTAGGGCCAGGCACAGAGGCTCAGACACAGTCGCCTGTTGGCAGTCCCGACGGTTTCCATGATCATATTAACTTTGACGTGTTCTCCAACCGGAGTCAAGACCACGGACAGGTTGGACTTCTAATCTTTTGTTGTAGAATAAGGAGACGTGGCCCCCGTACCCACTCTCACACCAGTACTTGCACATGCACTACAGAACATAAACACCATCAAATTCTTACTAAAAAATGTATGTTTGTTTTTGAAAGGGTTTTGACATAACAAACCCTTTAAAAATTACAGGTTAGAAGCCCAGAAAAGCAAAATAACAGCTAATTCAAGCATTAGGTTAAACGGTAGAAATTGACATAAATTAGACAGTGTCACCCATATTTGTTAATTTCATTTATTAAAAAAATCATACAATTGTACATTTACATTTACAGCATTTAGCAGACGCTTTTATCCAAAGCGACTTACAATTAGTACATTTGTACAATACAACTTTTGTATACAAAGTGACTTAAAATAGGTACATGTGAGAGCAGTCTACACAGCTACCTAGGAGCAGGTAGGGGTGCCAGGTCAGTACATCTCGGGAGACCTTTTGGTATGACCTCCGTGCCTTCGTGGTACCACAATTGGAGCCGTGTTAGATGTTGTTTTCCAGGTATATTCACTGGTAGCCGGGGCTGTTGTTTACTCCTAGTGTCTGAACGCCTCGGCTATCCTTTCATCCCATGGCATGTCCAGGGAGGGTGCCCTGTCCCTCCAAGACTTCAGCTACCTCTGTCCTGCTCTCCTCAACCAGATGGACAGCAGGTCCTGCATCCTGCATGGAGACCACGGAGGTAGGGACTAACTGTCACATTACAATTCCACACACAGGGTTTGACTTGATGTGATCAATGCTTTCACGTTTTACAGAACTGTAGGTAGACAAAAAAATTATTTTATACTATAGAACATATGGAGCATAATAGATTAAAGGGGCTAAATACACAGATTGCCACCACATTTAGTGTAGCCATTATATAAAAATATATTTTAAAAAATTCTTTTTTTTTTAAATATAAAAAAACGAAATACTGTAGTATAACTTGATTTAAGTCTACACTATTAACAGTAATACAGTATTCCTATGTTGTAATTAAAATTTCAATCGGTTGCAGAGGGGTAATTTAAACCTTTTCATAAACCAATCGAAAGAAAAATGGTACCATGTAAACAATTTAACCCGATTACTTCCATGCTGCGTTCTTTCTGCGCATGCGCTCCGTCTTTACGTAATGAGATCATAAGAACATTCCAACAGTAGCCTACATCCACTGATTTCTGGTTTTAGGACAGTTATGTAGAATCACGAATATATTAACATATTATGACAACAATTCAGGCTAGGAACAACGTGAATGTAACTTTTAAAAATGGTAAGGCAAAAACCAAGAACATTTTTTTTTTTTTTTTTAAATGATCATTTGTAGTGTATTTCTGCTTTTACAATGTATTTCCATTGCACTCTCTGTAAAAGCGAGGTGAGGCGGAAAAAATAGACTTGAGGCGGGGGGAAAAGCGCCTGCTCTGCGAGCAGCGTCCACCTCGCGTGTACAACGGGCTTTAGAGAAACACGATAACGGCAACTACTGCGCTGAACAGACGATAGATATCCATCTTGAGCTGATACAGTAAAAGACGTGCCAAACAAAACCCTCGAGGAAGGCGAATGTATGATGTGCACATGTCATACAGCTGTTCCGATTAAATGAGCAAGCACATGTAAACACCAGACTGTATTATATCCCATCCCATAGTAACAGTTGACCCAAAATCTTCAATTGGAATGATTTCAATAAGAATGACAAAACAAGTGTGCATGTAAACGCAGCTAATATAAACGCACCCTTCTTTAGGCACAAACACGCGCATGCCCTCACATTTCTTCAATAGAGCAGCCCAGAAAGAGGATAGCAATGCGTAGCCTATGTCGTTCACAGGTCGCAGTTAGAAAAATACAGGTGGTTTCTATGACAGACTTAATAGCCAACCTGCCCAGTCTATAAAATGTTATTTTTGATGTAGGGATGCTAGCCAAAACATGATATAGCCTACACTGCCGTCCTCACCTTCATTTATAAACTCTCCTACTTTCTTTAGGCTTATGTGTTCTTGTTTAATAAATATTTGGCCATTGCCTCTTTACTTTTGTTATTTTAAATTTTACTTTGGCCTTTCTTTTTTGGGCCCCTAATTTAGAAAGGTTTGGCATTGTGGGGCCATTCCGCTCTGCTCTAATTGACAGGCTGCATGTCCTTGACTGTACCATTTTTACAATAACAATGGGGGAGGTGTTTTATGATAATGTGTGTATTACAATTAGGTCATTTACTGTAGCAGACGCTTTTATCCAAAGCATCTTGCTCAATGATGCTTACAGGTAGGCCAACTCTGGGGCTCGAACCCACGACCTTCTGGCTGGGAGTCCAACACCTAGACCACTAGACTATCCTGCCCCAAAAACATTTTACATGTAGGTCATTCAGCAGATGCTTTTTATCAAAAGCGACTTACAATTTAATGGTGCTATTACATGTATTATCAAAAGAGACAATACACATATAATTCAAGTACTTTTTGATAGATACAAAATAATATAATTTAATAAGAACATTTAAAGGTCAACCAGACATTTTTAGGGCCCCCTCTAAGGACCCCCCCACCCATTCCCATTCCCCTTCCCCTGCAGCACTCACACCATTGACAGCTAGCTAGCTTGATGTTGCTGTACTTGAGCTACTGACCAAATCACCAACTGAGAACCAATCATAAACCAGTGTTTTATGTCATGCCAATTTTTTTATTAATTAATTAATGAATGTATAAATTTTTTTTTGAATCATAAATCATTTGATCTTTTTTTTTTTTTTGCTTTTTCCCTAGACTATAATCATGATCACAGTCACCATGACAACCGCAGCCACCATAATGGAGAAAGCAGTAAAAACCTAGCGACTGGTAAGGTGTTAAACTCTTCATCATATTAAATCCAGTTACTGTTATGACTATTGTCTCACTCTCAAATATCAAATGTACTATTTTCTGTGTTCATTTACTTTCTCTTGTATTGGAATTAGTCCTCCAAAGCTCACAGAGACCAACAGCATCAGCTCAGATATTTAGTTTTTACCATACAACTGTTGACAGGAAATATACTAACACACAAGAAGTGATATCGTTTATGTATCTGTAACAGAGTTGTTATATTAATAGGCACTGCTCTCTGCCTCATCGCAAAGCTAAAGTAACTTCTTCAACTACAGCGAAAATGTAATGGTTAAATGCATGTTGTGACCTGACGCGGTGCCAGCGAGTTACCATGTTCAGTATTGTGGTGTGTGTGTGTGTGTGTGTCCGTCCTTCAGCGTGGGTCGGAGGCTTCGTCTCCATCACGGTTATCAGCCTGTTGTCTCTGCTGGGCGTGGTGCTCATCCCACTGATGAATCGCGTCTTCTTCCGGTTCCTGCTCAGCTTCCTTGTGGCGCTGGCTGTGGGCACACTCAGCGGAGATGCCTTCCTCCACCTCATCCCCCACGTCTGTGCCTTTTCACTTTCACACAATGTGTCACCCCCCCCCCCCCTAGTGGTGGATTTTTTTGTCCTCATAGTAAACAAGTATTAAAGGCAATTTATTTTATGTTAATGTAATTTGTTTCTCCTATATCACACATAACGCGACGGCATTGTGTCCTGATAAATTTAGCTTGCTTAACCAGAGAGCTGACTTTGAAGTGAGCGCCCCCTAGGGGGGGGGTTCTGACCTATAATCGAATTATTTTTGGGTGCCAGAAGGGTGGTTGGTAAAGTTTATATATCTCCTCTTCACCAGTCTCAGGGAGGCCACCATCATGAAGGCCACCATCATGAAGATGTTGCCACTGCGACAGCAGGGCATCACTTCCATGAGGAGGGGGCAGAAGATCTGGACGGTGTGTGGAAGGGCTTGACGGCTCTGGGTGGAGTCTACTTCATGTTCCTGATCGAGCACTTCCTGACGCTTGGCAAAATGTATAAGGACAAGAAGCAGAAGGTGCCAGTTTGCTCTCGAATCCTATTTATTTCACTATTTGTTTTGGTGAACGCTGGTGCATTGCAGTAGCAGACAGCAGAGGAGGGGGAAAAAGCAAATGGCTACAAAGAATCTTATCAAAAACAAAAATTATATATAATGGTAATTCATTGGTCTAATAAGATATGACGTGTAATATCTGTCCACACAGGTCGTGAAGAAAAGTTACAACAGCGACAAAGATGACTTGGAGAAGCTCCCAGCACTGGAGGGTGACATGAAAATAAATGAAGGTTAAACATGCACATTCTACAAGACAGACAACAAAGAAACAATAGAAACGACACAGAGATATTGCTGAATCAATTGCTAGTAATCGCTGCCCGACACCTGTCTGCCTGTCTGTGCAGAAGTGGAGGTCAACGGTGCCGGTGCGTTCGGCGAGCGCACAACAAGCACTCACGATGGCCTGGCCGAGGAGCAGCAGGTGATGCTGGAGCAACCGGAGGCGGTTGCCACGGTGACAGGCTACACAGACGAGGAGTGCGAGAACAAGTGCCACTCGCACTTTCACGACACGGTGGGCCAGCCGGACGACCGGCACCACCACCACCATGACTACCACCACATCCTGCACCACCACCACTCCCAGAACCACCACCCACACAGCCACTCCCACTCCTACTCTGAGGTGCACTTCCAGCAGGCAGGCGTGGCCTCCCTGGCCTGGATGGTCATCATGGGGGACGGTCTCCACAACTTCAGCGACGGCCTGGCTATTGGTGAGTCATAAGCGAAAGGAATGATGGGATTGCTGTGAGAATAAATGGTCTATTTCTGTAAACTGATTCACGAAGTACAGATTTGATGTGACAAATTAAAGTCTAAATGAAATTAAAATGCATTTTTATATCTGCTCTGTATTTGGACTAAGTTGTGTAGCCTTTTGGTCAAAATAAGTCATTTTAAAATTAAATGTTTCTCTCCAAAGACAGTGGCACCTTTATTGGCAGGAAGTAGGCATGGATCTTTGGTTAAACCCCATCTGTGTCGTCTGTGATGGATCTTGCATTATGAATCAGGGCTAAAAATGAATGTCTTGTGAGAAATTGCAACATTGCAAACATTATCTAGCTTCAACAGATATCCAAGTGAAATATTTCCAGATGGAATTGTGTAATAGAGTGTCTGCTAAATGACCTAATTGTATTAGGACAGACAGTTCACCTGACTTTAGATGATGAATCTGATGATAATAAGAATCTATTGCCTTGTAATATCGCTGACATTCCTGACAAAATCACATTTAGTAAGAAGTATCATCAATCATTTGAATGTATATATATTTCGCCCTAAATGCACTTGCACCATGTGCTTTAGACTGCGCTTGGATTGTTAAAATATGGTCCATAGAGTACATCCACCATCGTCCACAAATGTCCTTTTAATTTCTTTCTTTAGGGGCTGCCTTCACAGAGGGTCTGTCAAGTGGTCTAAGTACGTCTGTAGCCGTGTTCTGCCATGAGCTTCCTCATGAGCTTGGTGAGTCCATTATCTTCCTCTGGGCCACATAATGTAATCAGGTGTTCACAGTTGTGCTCCCATTTGCACATTAATAGTTTCAGTGCACGTTTCACAGTTTCCTCCTTCAATGAGATATCCCTCATTTAAATACACCTACATGTATTACATGATGACTTCATGAAACTAAAGCACAGCGGTCTTAAGACCACTTTTATTAAAGACTCTGTAATAGAGCATCTTACAGTACTGGTACAAATACTAGCATAGTACCACAGTACATACACACAAATCACTTCATCTAAACAAACTTTCTTGTTGAAGCTGATGTTTTGGTTAAAGGTGTTGCTAGCATGTCTGCAGCTAACTTGCCTTTGGACAACATTTACCAGGTGACTTTGCGGTACTGCTCAAGGCAGGTATGACTGTGCGCCAGGCCATCCTCTACAATGTGCTGTCGGCCATGATGGCCTATCTGGGCATGATAACAGGCATTGTCATCGGTCACTATGCAGAAAACATCTCTATGTGGATCTTCGCCCTCACTGCTGGCCTCTTCATGTATGTCGCCCTGGTGGACATGGTGAGTTACTGTAAACAAACAGTTCTTATATATCGATAGTTTCAGTCACAAGGTATGTGTAGCGTGTTTAGTCTACAGACTGACAAGTTACAGGGATAACATGACCTCTAACAGACTATGGATGGCGTCACACTAGATATATTTTTGCCACATTATTTCACGGTTGTGAAAGTACTCTTTGATCATGAGCCACAATCTGTAGTCAGGAAATGTCCACCGGGACAATATATTATTTTATAATTTAATAATACCTGACATGTTCACCAGGACAGTAGTGTATATAGTTACAATTTGATTAGAACAATTATTATTAACAATTATTAAAAACAAATTAATAGTTTGCAGTAGAAAGGTGCGAAGATTGCTGCGGTACTAGCTAACTTAGTAAAAGTGTAATGCACAGATGTTCTGTTTCTTAGGCGTTCTATCGATGATCAACTGATGGATAGATTTTAGATATAAAATGATGATGATGATGATTGCTAACAATTAAGTATTTGATCACAAGAAACAAGAGATTAATTCACAATGGCAGCTACTCAGTAATAACCCTCAGTACCCGCTGTTAGGAAGTTATCTAATCCACAGCTAAATACAGAGGCTGACAATGCATAAGAAAGTTATTAGTTTTCACAAGGTTTACATTGACATCAACTCTATTGCCCGCGTGCCAATGAGTCAACAGCACCTGTCTGGTGGTCGCAGCAGGTCCTCAGCCGAACAGTCAACACAGAATTACCCTTCAGCGGCAGCTGGTCTCTTCTCACGCTCCGTGTAAAGGTGTACACTGAAGTAGTTCTGTCACAAACAACTGGTTGTTCTCCCCACTCCTTAAACAACCCTTGAGCAAGGCACTTGGCTATGAGCTTTTGAGTGGCCGAGGAATTGGAACTTTATGAATCTTAGCCGTAAGACTGACTGTCTGTCTGTCTGTGGGCATCCTCCCCTAACCCTTACCTACTCCTTAATATTTGATTGTACTTTCTGTGTTTATGTTTTTAGGTTCCAGAGATGTTGCACAATGATGCTGGGGACCATGGCTTAGGTCACTGGGCCTTCTTCCTGCTGCAAAATGCTGGCATACTTTTGGGATTCTGCATAATGCTACTTATAGCTGTTTTTGAAAACAAAATTCAACTGGACCTCGGATATTGACAAAAAGTTTTTCATCATGGTTGTGGCCACCATACGTTTATTTTTATTTTTTTAATGGAGTCAAGGGCTTTTTCCTATTTGTTGCTTTTCCACATTTTGTTGGTTGTAGATGGGACAAAGTTACAACACACATGCGTTATATGCTTGGTTGGTGGTTGCTACTCTTCAACAAAATCGGGACCACCACGCCTCTGATAGATAGTGGAAATGTACCGCAGCCTTGGTACTGATGGTATAACACATCTGGTTCTAATATAATCAGATTACGCAGTTATTATATAGAATAAAATTTCAATGTAAACCTTGACAATCTGTGATATTTTGCAGAGTAAGTTTGAGAAAAATGTTTGAAGTTTAATTGTTTTATGTTGTTTCCTTTCTAATGGCGGGTGGGGTTAACTTTGCTAGGTAACAGTTAACGTAAAGTATCAACAGCTATGTCATGTGTAACAGATGATTCATAGTTATGGTATAACTGTGACAACAAACACCACCAAATTATTTTTACAATTTAATAGATTTTACAAATCTCCTTTTTTGGGAACTTCTTTCCCTCTCTGAGGTACAGGGTCAGCCAAGAGTTGTCTGCATGTAATGTATATTAACAGATAGGAGTTATGAATCGAACTTAAGGGCACTTATAGATGGAGCCATGTCAAGAATTAAACCTCAAATTATATCAAAGCCCTATAAATATTAAACAATAAGCAGGTTCTTTTCTAATGAGAACACATATAGAACATGGACTACCAGCTGCCGGGGGGAAGCTTCTTCCCATCTGTTTTGGAAGCAGGCATTTGTGACACATTACATTGTTGTCAGTAGAACTGATTTTATTGTAAAGCTAGCTGCTAGTGGCATGCTTTGTTTGTTACATAACGTTGGAGCATGTAGACCTTGCTACAGAATCTGCTCATTTGTCCTTTGGCCGTACTGCTGCTACAAGTTACCAACATGTTTCTTTCTAGCGAGTGTGTTTATGTTCGCACATTATGATTTATTGGACATTTATTCTCCCAGTTATTTATGTTGATGGCTAATTGGAAGGTATGTTCTATCACCAAAGCCTGTGTATTTTCTAGAAGCTGGTTGGGCATCAGGCAGGAAGTCCCATCAAACTTCCCTCGTTGCTCCAGGCAGCCTGCCTTGTCTGTTGCCAAAATACCCCTGGACTAAAGCAGGTGATTTCACTGATGAGCATCACCAACAACCAGAGAAGATGGTGCTTATCTGTGAACCCAGTAGTTGATTGGTTGGAAAAATATATTTTCTTTGACAAAAATGTTTTCAGTTCATCATGCAGTGCAACCAAAGCATCATAGTAGAGACTAACTAAATATGTCTAAGATGGGATACAATGAAGTGATTTTGTTTGTTTGTTAATGCTTTATTACATTATTGTGTCTTTGTCTTGAATAGACAGAAGCTGCTCTAACATCAGATGGCTATGTGTTCATAGAAAAAGTATGGAAAAAATGTCCACACACATTTACATACAGTATGATGACACATTGTACTCTGTGATTCCGTCCATTTTAATACTTTTTCTTTGAATATTGACCAAATACTCAGTGTTGCTTGGTGTCCAAGAAATGTGTTTACAAAGGGAACTATCGTATTTCTGTGTGCGGTGAACAGCTTTGTGAGGAAGCTTCTAGCATTTTTTTGTGTGCTCTGACATTCCAAACGTGATTAAAACCTCCTTACCTGCCCTATTTGTTGTTTATATGTTGTTAAATAAATGTTGCATACACATATTGATTACTCAATGAAATTTAAATGCCCAAAGAATAAACAAATGTTTTGATTAGTTATAGATTAGAGGATAGAGGGCAATCGCATCCAGACTACATTTGTATCAACAAAAAAGCGTTTTATTAAACTTTATTAATAATAATTTGTAAACTGTCCATATTATAATAATGAGGTGTGTATTATTTGATCTCTATACAGTATGGGTAGATTGATGAAACCATCGCGTACCAATAGGGCGTGTGCTTTCTCCAATAACATTCCTCAGATTTGTGTCCAAGCAATATGGCTGAAAGTAGTTCCTCTCATCCCAAGGTCATGGGGATTGGAGCCCCAACACAAATTTTCCTCAGGTATTATTATGCATGTATACACTACATAATATAATACCCTGATGGGAGGATTTAAAACACTTCAAATACAAATCATACAGTGATACAGTAGCTCTTTCACTCTCTCTTTACAGACTCTTTTAGAACATAGAAAGTGTTCCATCTACTGAATGCTCCCATAGTCTCTGTCCATAAGACTGTCTTGGTGAAGAGACCACCTGTTTTGTTTTTTTGTTTGGACTTGTTTACTTCCTGTCCCCGCCCAGCTGTAGGCTGTCACACAACACGACCACACACCTCGGCCTCTTCAGGGAAATTCAGTCTTACAATCTGCCAGTCAGGTTGCTGCAGAGAGAAGGGAGGGTATCACTCATGATGTAACTGTAGTGTATACAAACATACACAGCATTAAATGTGAATTGACAGGCGTGTGTGTAATCATTTATAATTTGGTCACACTGTAAATGATTTTATCCAAAGCAAATAATATTTGGCCATCATTTAGCAGACACTTTTATCCAAAGTGACTTACATTAAGTACAATTACGAGTAGCAGGTGAAGGTTAGGTATCTTGCTCAAGGTTAGCTACAGCTAGGACAGCTCCAGGGCTCGAACCCATGATCTTCTGGTTGGTAGTTAAAACACCCAGACCACTAGACTAGCCTGCCCATGACATCATCTGACCACCCTCCCCCTAAAAACACGTCACGTCTCATTGAGGGGTCCTGACCCCCACGTTCCATATCTTACCAGCGACAGGGGGAGTGTCTCTTTTTGGAAATATGCTTTACAGTTATCTGGGTTACAGTGAATGATGGACCAAAACACAACAAATAGGATGGTCGCCATAGCAACAATCGTTAGGATGACAGTTGTGGATCTCATCCACCGTGCCTCCGGAGCTAGATGGAAATAATTTAAGAAATAATGTTACACATTATTATTGCTGGTTATTTGACTATTTCTGTTAATTATTTATGTAGTTACTACATGATTCATTATAGCCTAATACACTCAGACACATGTAAACAGCTGCCTTGAGTGGGTCGATCAATCCATACAATATCAAGGTAGTATCTTTGGTAGTATCACCTTATACATAGGCCTACAGCAAACCACTGTATTTTAAGTACTGTAATATATTTCAAACACTTAATAACATTGATTAACTTTGTGGTAAAGTATGTAATATTGTGTTTGTGTGTGTGTGTGTCGGTGTGTATTACACAAACAGTATAAGTGAGTGTGTATGCCTACCAGAGACAGTTACACACTGGGTATCGGTGCTGCTGCTTATATGTTGTGCATCCAGGTATGTCTGAGCCCTGACACAGTATGTCATTTCTTCCTGCAGGGCATCGATGGTGAGAGGTGTCTCTTCTACAAGAACAGTGGAGGCCTGTATTGGAGAGGTCTGGGAGTGACACACAGCTTCTGAAAGTCCCAACAAATGTTTTATACCTCTTTCTTAAAAGGTGCTGTAGGGAGGATTTAACAGCTAAAGTATACATTTAGTGTCATTTCTTAAAAATGCCATAGACATCCGTCAGCTCCGTGAGTGAAATGCTCTGTGAGGATACCTGCTCTGATTGATAGCCCCTACCTCTATATAAGTCTATTTAGATTTTTGACGGCGGCCAAAAGAATTCTGATCAATCAGGGCCTGTTTTTCCTGATTGATCTGGTGAATCTATGTGAATCTGCCAATCACATGAATGTGGGCACACAGCTACACCAGGTTTGTCAATGGCGCTTCGTAATGACAGACCAACAGGCTCCAGGGAGAGAAAGGAGGGGATTGTTAATCTTCAAAATCTTGCTCTCTTTCGTTCTTTTTTAGCCAGCTCTCATTGCAACTTTCAAATCCTACCTACAGAAGCTTTAAAGGCACAATCCGACATTTTGTCCCACTATAGCGCCCTATAGCCCCAAAATTATATGAGCAAAAAATTCAGATTTGGGTCACTTTGACCTACAGTCTGAACATAGCCTAAATGCAAGTGCTCAGTGAGGGGTCGCATTCACGTGTTTTCAGTTGTGGGAGGGGTGGCTCACGTCTTCGTGTTTGAACAGCATTGTTTCTTTAACAGCTGCAAAATAATCTCCAACTGCCCCTTTAAATGCAGGAACGTTAAATAAACCAAAACTCTGTTTTGGTTTGAAACTCAGTGAGTGACCCCACATTGAGGATGTCTGAGGGGTCGTGACGTTACCTGCAGTTCCTCTCCTCTCTTCCAGATGGTCACCACCACTCTCACTGTTCGAAGCTCTTTGAATGACACCACAAGAACATTTCCGTCTACTGACACCTGCACGTCAGGGGCTGCCAGCAGAGCTGCTCAGACAGGGGGACATGTTTGCTCATGTATAAATAAAATCAATCAATACAAATCTATATTAATAATGTTTTTCACTACAACATGGTTCCATGTATGGTTTTATACATGCCCAATACAACCACAGTTTTTTACTGTTACTACTGGGAGCTGATCAGCACAACCACAGACTTCTACTGGTTGTTATGGGCTACTACAAACTGGTTCTAAAAGTCTTACTGTCTCTTCTGTTGAACGGTCTGTTGAGTGTCGCCCAGGGCGACACTCTGGTCCCACACTCCGCTCTTACGTGGATGTTGTAGTCGGAGTCTGACCCTAGGTCAAAGGTCATGTCACAGTGTGTTTGGGGGGTGCTTTGGCAATCTGGCGCCTCCATCCAGCTTCCATTTAAGATCCTTAGCTCAAACTCTCTGCAGGAAGGAACTGCAGCATTAGACACCTTTGGGGGCTGTCATGATATGAACAACTTCCGACACAAATTGAAAATGAAATCAACTAAGCTAATTTTAAATATACATAAACATATAAACCACAATAAACACCAAAAAATATGCAATCTATTAAGGATAACAAAACTAAACCCCACCTAGAGAACCACTAACGTACCACACAACCTTTTATGACAATGGTTATCATTTCGGGGCTAGGACAACCCTCTAACTTCTGAAAATTCTTCTAAATAATACCACATGGGACAGCAACATTTATCGTTAAGGGTATAAAAAAATACCATCAGCCCACCCTTGGAACTGGACAGAGTACAGCATTGTAGTATCACACGAAGAAAGTAGAGGGCGCCACCGTAGCACATGTCTCATGTTGATGGACTCGATGTAAACTCCACTGAGTGATGGCAACATCCAGGCATCTGTGATGATGAATGCATTAATACTATGGAGTAATATGACATTAATGTTGTGACAGAGAGCAAAAAATGGTAACTCTAAATAACACATTACATTACATCTCAATATACAGACTTTGATTCAAATTGAGACCATTGTGTCACACATAATTCAAATAGTTTGGTGTATCGTAAGCCTGCTTTTCCTTTTCCTTTTCCTATTGGTGTTCTATCTTCCAGCAGCGTTGCCAAAGTGTTACATAAACATATTCTGAAACTCGTTCAGCTGCATTAATGTGTGTGAGCCATTTGTGGATGTCAATCATTTTTTTTAAAAACAAGCCTGGGTTCCAGCCTGCAGTGGCACCTAAGAAACCATAGGTGACCTACAAACAGTCTTAGCTTCAGTTATACTCCTACTGTATTTCGTTTTGAAAATAAACTGAACCAAACTGTAAGAAACTGTACACTCAGAATTCAGTCTCTCAGAATGTGCTATATATGACAGATATGGATTATGGAACCTGATTAAAGCTGATGGAGGACAGGACTTTATTTATTTATTTAATCTATTTCATTATCTTCCCACTCAGCACCTATAGCACATTGACCGTTCCAGAAGTCTCTAGAATTACAATTACAATTAGTATACAGTATTATGTATATGTATTCATGTATCCAGTGTTCCTTGTCTGAATGAGAGTCAAATTTAAAGGAGATATATTTATTTTCTGTGTTCAATGTGGTCAATGTGGTCTGTGGACTGGAACAAGGATTAAGAGCTGTATGCAGAACCTGGATTTGAATTTCATTGTCTGCGCTATTTGCAGGTCTTTCTAGTTAAGATGGTGAGGTATATGTGCATATACATAGATTATACTTACAGTTTGTGAAAATAAAGATGGTGAGAGGAAGAGCATGGAAATGCTGTCCCTGCAATCTCATAGCCGTTGTCTTCTGCAGGATTAGATGCACCTGTAGGACTGTCTTGCTGGATTCTCAGGTGATGTTGGATTGGAACTATAGTCCTACACTCAAAACATCAAATCATTACTGTCACAACTGATTGCTGATAGGATTCCTGGGTTACTTGTAGTGAACTCTTACTGTCTCATTATTATTTCATTGATCGTAGGATAATTGTAGAATAATTGTTCAGCTCTCCTCTTTTTCTCTTGTGTTCGTTCTTGGATCTTGAGTCGTCGTGTCCACTCTTGTCTTCAGGGCTTGATCTGGACTGTTTCACGTGAAGGTGTATAATCCCAAACATAAGGCGTTGTATTGATCGAACCTGTCTCTCTCTGGTGGGACAGTGCATTGAGACAGCATCGTCACATATGCTGCAAGAGCCTCACACCCAGAACCCTAGCTGGTGGATCCAGTCTGACTTGCTCTGCAGGTTGGCTTGGTTCAGGAGCTCAGCTCCCATATTACAGTTGTTTATATTTAATTTGATGTGGGCATTTAGTTGAACTTCAATGTTTTTGATTTCGTTTTTATTGGATTCATGTCAGTGATGGCATGTTTTTCCTGTGCATTTAAATTTTCTTAACTATATGTACACTATACCTAACGTTTAGGCCTGTGGGATGTTTTAAAGTTTCAGTTCCTAAATCATCAAGATAGCATGACAGGCAGGAATCCAATAATACCAGTCACATGACATCACTCCTATGAAAAATAAGATACTACAGTGCTGTTTAACTCACTGGCCATCGGGGGCAGCAAGGGCACTTATACATAAGTTGTTTTAAGACTAAGAGGTGATCAAATTCTATTACATTTGATTCTATTAAAGAGACACTCCCTGATTTGTGTCCAGATTGCTCTTTGTCTTGTTGGGTGTTTCAAATTCTCATAGATTTTCTACCCATCTTTTGTCTACCCCCCTCCATTCAACAGACCACACTTTAGAACACAGTTGTGTTTCAATGAATACAGTGACAGGAGAATTATTGGTTCCGGGGGTGCCATGAGACAATGAATTATTATAGGAGTGTACCTTCATGTGTTATCGTCATTTTAGAGTAATGTACAGTACAGTACTGTATTTTTATTCTAAAATAGAAATACGTCAAATTAGCAAGAGGAAAAAATTCTGAAGAAAAGACTTTATTTAGTTTTTGCAATGAATTATCTTTGTAATAATTACTAGAGGTTCTCACTTTCAGATACACACAGTACATACAGTACAGTATAACAGTAAGAATACAATCACATAGTATGCCAGTAGTAATATTCTAATGTCCAGTGTAGACAGCACAAGCTTGCTCTTGTCTTGTGTATAAAGGACAGCTCTATTGGTGGTCTAAAAAAATTAATATACAGTATTCATTGTGTAGGGCCTTCATTTATAATTTCTCTTTAGGCCTGTGTTTACTTAGTGTGGTTGTACAGCTTTGAGAGTGAACGTGGACTTTGGACTTTCATGATGACAATCTATAAACTTCTCTGCCATAAAGTTATAAAAACATAAAAAAAGCCAGTGAGCAAGCTAACCGCCTTTTTCAGTAATACTCAGTGGAAGAGCAGTGGGTCAGAGGGTGTGGCTTTCCACATCACAAGTAACCATAGCAATAGTGCTATATAATGCCCATAAATGTCAATTCCTATTCTCTGCACAAAGAGGAAATGTCTAAATAAAGGTTGTGGTCTTTATACAGGTAAGAATCTTTTTTGTTTTTTTGCTATAAAGGCTTCATTAATAAATATCTAGGCCTTCAATATTGTGTCTTATAAAGCCTTATTATAAAGCATCAATACCAAAATGTCTTATAGAGGCTTCATTAAAGTGGGTTATGTCACATTTGACACTGGTGGTTATATCGTTATGACAGTTATGACAGTTACGACAATTATGACATATGAACAGCTATGAGAAGTGTTAGTGCCCTGCTCTACTTATTAAGATAGACAGGGAATGGAACCCCTATCTCTGGCAGGGTTAGTGCCATGCTAACCATTAAACAACCCAGGGAATAAAACCCCTATGTCTGGCAATATTAGTACCTTGCTCTACCCATTGAGCTACCGAAGACCCCCATCCATCTAAATGTTGGAGTTACATACAGTAAAAGCAGAAGTGAGAGATACAGTAACATTATGTCATCCAGATACTGACAGGTTTCAGTGTTAGTTCAGGTGTAACTCTAACATCCTGACAATCAATACTCCCAACAGAGAGAGAGGGCCCTACAGGGAGCGGCCCTCGGCGTTTATGACCCCTGTAAGGGTAAAGTCCTCACACCATCACAGACCTCACATATACCAGACTTGCCATCAGGGTAGAGAAAGACGCTTTCAACAACCCAATCCTGTCAATAGCTTCATCTGACAAGGGTTTATTTTGGCAGATCTGGCTCTGTGACCCTGATATTATATTATTATTGCCAATAGACTTTATCCTGTATTGTCGATTGTTCCTTTGTTTTAATTTTTTTACTGTTGGATCCTTTGGGGCCTTTTGCGCGAGAGGCCTTTTTAATTTTTTATAAATTTGAGGTGTTTCCAGAAACATTATAAACATGTCAACAGCTGTGGAGGCGACAGGCTTCTTCATGTGTATAGCCAGCTGGCTGATCACTGGCGCTGCGCTAGCTAACGACTACTGGAAGGTGTCCACGGTGGCTGGCAGTGTGATCATTTCCCAAAGAGAGTTTGAGAACCTGTGGCACACCTGCACTGAGAACAGCGCTGGAATCGCCAACTGTAGGGATTTTGAGTCTCTGCTATCCCTCCCTGGTAAGAGCTAAACCCATCGTACCGACCCATCTAATTACTGTGTGCATTCAAGACATTTTTGATCTTTGAAGAGAATTCTTAAATTATGTTAAGCTACTGACCTTACACTACCCAATTTAAACAACAGGCAGGGGCAGAATTGATTAGTGGTTAGGGTGGTTGACGCCAAGCCAAAAGGCCAGGGATTCGATCCCCTGATTATTCCCAGCTATCTTTGGGCAAGATGGCATACCTGCTCCTTAACATTTATAACTGTGCTCAATGTAAGTCGATTTATTTTATTTTGTTTTTACCTTGTTACAAAGCATGCCCACAGCTACAATAAGAGCCTAGGCCTTTTTGTAGATCTGATGAAAATGTGACAAAGTTTTTGAATTAGCTGTTCAAAGGGGATGTTTTTTATACAACCAACCACTTTACCGCCTTTACGACTGGTGATTGTTTAGGTTATTACACGTCACATCTATGTACGTTAATTCCAAGATTATGCTAGATAATGTGAATTATAGACCTACTATACAGTATATATTATTTATAACATGTTTGTTCAGTATGTTAAGTTGAGGACAACATTTTGAAACTCTCTTGAAAACAAAATAGAGGGAAACCATAAAACCATAAAGTTTTGTGCGGTTTTGTTTCATTTCTTTCATGTTGTCCACAAATATGTACATATAAACAAAGCTTCTACTGCTACATGTTAATAAAGCATCTATATTTTTCTGTCTGTGTCTTTGCAGGCCATGTCCAGGCATGTCGGGCCCTGATGATTGTGTCTCTGCTGCTGGGCCTGGCCTGTATGATTGTGTCCATACTGGGCCTCAAGTGCATTAGGATCGGCTCTGCCACCGAACAGTCCAAGGCCAAAATCACTGTGGTGGGCGGTATCCTTGCCAGTCTCTCAGGTAGAACTCAACACACAATGGGAACATTAACTAGATTAGCCTACTCACATTCATGAAAGCCTTTTCATTTGCAGCTGATCATGATCTGATGATCATAATCTAGTGTTCAGGTGTGACATTCTGGCTAAAATCTGTGTCAAACAGCAGTGTTCTTCAGAGAGAGAGAGAATTTAATAGAACTCAATAGAGATATAGGGTCTATTGGCCTATGCTCTCCATACACTGGTTTCAAATGAATAATTTACTAACTATAGGTGTCGCCAAAGAATGCTATACTAATAAGTGACTGTAAAGTAAGACTGCATGGTAAAGTGAGCTGTGGTCACGATTTTTGAGAAGTCTTTGGTTATTTGTTCAGTTTTTGCTCAGCCACAGAGCATATTTTGATTGGTTCTCATGTAAGGATATAATGGGAAAACAGGTACTAAAGCTAAGCTATCAGTGTGTGATTCATTAGATTTAAAATGAGGATATCCAACCAGCGTAGGACCCTGCCTTAAGGACTTAGAGCACAGCTACTTCATTATCTGCAGACTTTGGGCTTTGTCAAGAGTCAGTGTGTTAGCAGACTCAAACATTAGCTTTGAGTAAGCAGGCCTTTGTGGATGAACAATAGAGGAAGTGTGATAAAACATACGTACAGTTCAAGTCAATGTAATTATTCATGTTTATTATGATTTGATATATTGTTCTATATTTCATCATTAGGGATTCATAAAGCATTTCCCTCATCTCCCCGCCAGGTCTTTGTACGGTGGTAGCAGTGTCTTGGTACGCAGCCAGAGTTGTTCAGGACTTCTACAACCCGTTTACTGGTGGGATCAAGTGAGTGATTTTAGATAACACCCATCAGAAATAGCTCTTTATCGAGAATGTCAGAATGACAATTATTACGGTAACATATATTGCTTTCTGCTTCGCTACACTTCAAGTCACTCTTGACAAGACACTACTGCAAAGAAAAAATTAGCAGTTGCATCATGTGAGCAGGCGAGAGATTTGACACTGGACACTCTATGGGTACTTTAAACAAGCTAGTTCCTTTTTTCCTCTGCTCATACCGTATTATTATGCAGGTTTGAACTCGGCACTGGTCTTTACATGGGATGGGGCGGGGCTTGTCTGGCCATTCTGGGAGGAGGTATGCTCTGCTGCGCTTGTAAAAGGATGTCCTCTGGTGGCCAAGGAGGGTAGGCATTTTCCTCATTTTTTTCCCTGTATTTTTGCATCACTTTCATTTAACCAAAAATGTGTTTTAAAAAAATGTATTGCAGATGTAAAGCACATTTCAAAGATTAAATAAATGTTGATATAGAATATCCTGAAATGAGCTGGTGGTTACTCTGAATGTCTGCTTGCATTTCTAGGGCCTACAAGTCGCCTCAGAAGATCTACACAATTGCATCCCAGTCTGAGCCCAGTTCAGGAAAAGCCTACGTCTAACCCCCCCCCCATCGCATAAAGGAGACCCTTTCTTGTGTTACTCCAGTTCTGCTATTGTTAATGCTACATTTTAAGGGTAATGCTAGTAGTTAATGGTTCCTATTGGGAGGAGGCAGGGACCATGAAGGCTGTAATGTAACTAGTTCATTCAGGATTTATTTTTATCTTAATAAAGTTTGTATTTGTATTACATACGCTAGGTCTTTGTTTTTCAACATGTTTTGCAACACACACAATTTAGAAATAAATTAATAGTTCTGGAATGAATGTCTGCAAAAACGACACACAACATTTAAAAAAAGAACACAACACATATAAACACAACTATATGAAAAAACACAATATTACAGACAGTACCTCAAACTTCAAACATTTTAAATGAGTGAGGTGTAGCCTACAGTAGTATAGCGTACACCTATATACATCAAAATACTTTAAGTATTTAAGCTCCATTAAGCAGAATATTTTGAACAAATCCCTATAGTATCCAAAGGTATTTTTGAGGGCTGGTGTCCTACTTCAACAACCCTGTACTACCTCAAATTTTCTACTCTCGTTATCAGTTCGGCCCAAATTTGATACAACTTTTGACGTGCCCGTAATGCGACCAGGTTGCAGACATCCTCAGTGTTTGTATGACAGGTGTTTTCTGCTACGGACTGCCTCATTGTGTTGTTCCGTCGGCTTGTGCCTACTCCGCCCCTACACAACTGTTACAGTTGGTAACTGTTACAGCTTCTTGAGAAGCAGTCAAGAATGAAGCCTTGACAATTAATCATTTTAAACATAGAGTATACTAGATTACTACTACATATCTCCAACATATATGTAATATGTAATACTTTATACTCCTGCAAAATGCAACGCGTGGTATGTAAGATGACCATTTGAATGTGAATGTGTGTGTATGTGTTATAGAGACAGTGCGTCTGTATGGGTATGTAATCCCCTGTGATAATGATGATTACATGCACTGCGATGGCACTAATCCCCTTGTGTGTTGTGGGAGCTCTGAGCTTTTTACCTGCTGACAGGGAGAACAACAGATTAGAGCCTGTCTGTCTTGTCAAGACAGACAGAAAATCAACATCATTACTTTACCTTCTACACAACCTCCATATGTGTCTTCTAAATGGAATTGAACCCCTAACCATGACAGTGCCTTCCTCTACACAGGGAATAGAACC
Organism: Percopsis transmontana; assembly: GCA_025447815.1. NCBI lineage: Eukaryota > Metazoa > Chordata > Actinopteri > Percopsiformes > Percopsidae > Percopsis > Percopsis transmontana. The sequence goes on along the minus strand of JAOEHI010019305.1, from coordinate 3,466 downwards.
CCTAACACTGGCAGTGTTAGTGCCCTCCTCAACACAGGGAATAGAACCCCTAACAGTGGCAGTGTTAGTGCCCTCCTCAACACAGGAAATAGAACCCATAACCCTGACAGTGTTAGTGCCTTGCTCTACACAGGGAATAGAATCCATAACCCTGACAGTGTTAGTGCCTTACTCTACTCAGGGAATAGAACCCCTAACTCTGAAAGTGTTAGTGCCCTCCTCAACACAGGAAATAGAACCCATAACCCTGACAGTGTTAGTGCCTTGCTCTACACAGGGAA
>JAOEHI010019295.1:0-28287 GCA_025447815.1 Percopsis transmontana | reverse complement strand
GAGTGAGAGAGAGAGAGAGAGCAGGGGGTGGGAGAGGGAGAGGGAGATCAATATGCAACATTAATACCAGATTGCCTTTAATGTTATTTTCATTTGAAAACGCAGATTCAATTCTTTCAACCCCCACCCCTCCAATGCGTTCTCGATTGATGTCAATAGTATTCCCTCGCTCTCTCCCACCTCCGTATTCCCGTTCTCTCCCTCTCTCCCTAGCTCTCTCCCTCTCTCTCTCCTGGCTGCGTCAGCAGCGGAGCTAGCAGCACCGAGGTCTCTGCGCCTCCTTCAAATCATCTTGTTAAAAATTAAAGTAACTCTACCTCCCTCCATCCACCTCTCTGTCTCTCATGCTAATCTGCTCCCTCTTGGACCGCTATGCAGATGAGACGCAAATACAGGGTAGACTGTTGAATAGTAATGAGGCTGGAACACACACCTGAGCAGACTCAGAATGCCCTGTGGTTTACCTGTCTGTCTGTCAATCAAAGCAGTGAGTTAAAGAATGTATGTGTGCGTGTCATAACGTGTGTATGTGTGTCATGAGTCATAACATCATCAAACAGATTCTTCATAAGACTTATTTTGTCCACCAGCCCATTGTTTTATTTACTATTAATATTTATGTATAGTGAACCAATGTCCAACAGCAACATGTCCAAGTGACAAAACTGTATAGTATATTTTATATTTACATATAAGTACAAATTTTAAGGTTTCGTTTTTAGACTATTTGAGTAGGGATTTTTGCTAAACACTAATGTAATTGATGTGCATTAACATCATGTTGCTTTAGGACACTGATTTGCAACATGAGCTGTTTGTAGTCATTTAAATTTTTAATTTTATTTGTAAATTTCATTCATATTTTTTTTTTTACTTTTTATAGAATTCTATAGACTTATTTGCAGTTCATCTGGGTTTGTGATGACATGGATCTTTGCCAGCCTCGAGGTGTGTGGCATTTAGCTGGTTAGCAGGAACAGTTTACAGGCAAGCAGGCCGTAGTCTTCCATGTTCCCATGTTCCTGTTGACACAGCCCATTGTACAGCTGGGGATAAGACATTTATGTCAGCCTCGCTTCAAGGGGTTGCTGCCAGGTTTGTCATGCATGCCAGTTGGTTGTTTACATTTTGTGTTGCCTTCTTAAGAGAGAGTCTGTCACGGTCCCCTTCTCTCTCTCTCCCCCTGGTATCTGTTTGTTACCTGTTTCAACTTTTATTTTTTGAGCAGACCTGGTATTTCAGATTTGTTTTATTGTTTAGTTCCACTTTGTTAAGGTCGTTTTACGGGAAGCAGCTGGGTCTGACGGCCCAACACTTGGCTGGCCCAGTGGTGGTTTTGTTCTTTTTGTCCACGTCTCCTCACTCTTTTTTTGTGTTCCTTGCTGTTTTGATTGAGCATTTACTTGGGAACTTTTTGTGTCCGTCTCTTATGTTATGTACCTCATGGGAGCCAATAACAGCACATGCTTGCTGTATTGTCACCTTTATGTTGATTGTTAGTATTTACTTGTTGTCTCAACTTTATGTGATGATTAACTGCTAGTAACCACTCACCCACTCACCCACACAAACATGGTGAGAGACACCACATGTCTAAACACACACACGCACGCACGCACATGCAGCTGCAGACTACACTGTTTCCTGTGTACCATTCTCAGCGCGTCCACATTTCTGTTCCATCTGCAAAGGCATTTCCTGTCCGACCTTGAAATCAGACCCCCACCCACCATCACCACTATGCACTTACACACGCACGGACACACACACACACACACACCTACACACAATTTCCCCATACATAACCCCATCACAAGAAAAACCCCTTTGCAACACACACACACACATTCCCTGACCTCCTCTGTCTCAGTATGTTGAAATCTCCAACAATCAAGGCCACATCTGCACCCAACACACACACACACAGAAACTGATAGTGAATAAAATAAATACTATATTTACCAATAATCGAGTTATGTATTATTGAATTCTTATTTTGAGAAAAGAACACTATATGGTTATGTTTACTTACGGCAGAAATGCCCAACAAACACCAGATTTGAGTGTGCATTGCTACTCCATCTGCCACTTTCACACCAGAGAGCCTGTGATGTCATCAATCAGAATTCTAACCCGGCCGTTCAGCCTCAGCCAACTTTTCCTCAAATTGGCCACATGTGTTTTTATTCAGCAGGAAAGTTATAGCAGAAAAGGTTAGGTCACAGATAGTTTACAATAATATTATTCATGTAAAGGAGAGTGCAAACGATCCCTGGATGTGACTTCACTCTATTTACACAAGCATGCCCTGAATGCGTTGATATAGCAGGCCAGTAAAACGTGCGTGAGCACACACACACACACACACACACACACAGCACATTACATTTTAATTGCATGAAGTGGGTTTCATAAGGAGCTGGAAAGGAACCAAGCCAAAGACCGACAATTAGCAAAGATTTAAAATAACAAGTGATGGCCTGAGGCAATGCGTTAAAGCAGAAAAGACATAATGGGCCCAAAAATTATGATTCCAACTCAGAGGAGGCACAGAGACACTGTAGTGTTTCATTGTTTCATTGTTTAGTGACACTTATTTAATACTGTTCTTTAGGTACATTGGCAATAACATGGATTAAAATAAAGGCCATTAACCTGAATCATTGTGGACTATTCTGGATGTACACACACACCCACACTTAATGTCAGTTAAAATGGGCTGACCAAGTCACTATATTGCTTCGACTCGGTGGTGTGTGTGCATGTGTGTACAATCACAGTTTCCATGCTAAAAGATTGCACATCATTAGTGACAACACAGGATATCATCACACACTTCCCATGGGAAACTACAGAGAGGGAGGGACAGGGGGGTGAGAGAGAGAAAGAGTTAGATAAACAAACTGAGTGCAACACCAGAAGCCAACACATGACTCGTACGGCACGTATAGACAGCAAGATGGTAAGAACTGCCTAGCTCGCTTCCCCTACAGTTGACAACCCAAAGTTGCCAAACAACACTTACAGGGGTAGTGTGCAGGATTACACAATTGTATGAATATATTCAAATGTCCCGTTTTGGGCCGGATAATTCCATGTGCGTAATGTCCAATTATTGTGTGCACGGCGACGCGTGTATGCACCCGGCCAATGAATACACACTACCCTTTAAGCACCTCTCAGGAGATGATATAGAAGGTATGCCCAAATTAGTCTAAGTAAGGTTGGGGGGGGGGGATTCCAAATTATTATAGAGGGCACTTGTTAGAGTGCATAAGTCTGAACCAGAACTTTTGCGTGCATCACTAAATGTCCCTCACAGATTGATTCTTTTTTAAAAACGAATATTGAACTTCTGTTAAGTCCTCAACCTCCATTTACCTCTACTGTTTCTCGAAAAATGATTTCTACTGTAACTTGTCAGCTAAGCTGATCGTCATCTTGCGTTACGATGCGAACTGTTAAGGCTACTGTAAGTGTGCACACTGCGAACTCCTTAAGACACACGCACATACACAAGACAAAAAGTGGGAAAGACAACGATGTGTGTGCTTCCAAATATCCCATACATAATAAATGAACATTAGAACAGTGACACTGCAGTGCTCTGGGCGGGTTTCTTATAATGGAAGTCCCCCTGCTTATATGGTTAATGGAGCGAACCTGTCTATGCTGTGCAGCGGACATGTCTACACACAGGAATTTCCCATGGCTGATCGTCATCTGCTGTCACGGACGCCTTGGTATCCCGCCCTCTCGCCCACTACCAAACTGTACACAACAAAGATCAAAACAAATCACACAACTCACAATTTCCCATTATTCTCTATCTGCCAGCATATGGTTACAATCAGCATTGTTCACACACACGCATGTGTGTGTGTGTGTGTGTGTGTGTGTGCGAGATGCATGATGTGAATGTTTTATTTTCCATACATACAGTACTCTTTCCAAATACAAACCTCTTTGTCCACACGCTCGCTCCCTATTATTCCGTCCCCTCTTTCCTCTCACGCTCTCCCCTACCACCATTTATCTCTCTCGCTCCCTCTCTCTCGCTCTCTCTCTCTCTCTCTGTGTGCCCACGTCTTAATTCTCAGGTTTGAAATCTCACCCTCTCTATCACCCTCTCTCTCTCTCTCTCTCTCTCTCTCTCTCTCTCTCTCTATTCTCTTGCTCTCCCTATTTTAGGCTTGCTGTTCTTGGCTGCATGTCAGACCTCAGACAGACCTAGAGGTCTTTTTCCCAAGCGATCTACAGGGTGGACTTCAGCGATACATGCACACACACATGCACGCGCTCACACACACACACACAGACCCCATTTTCCTGCTCTTCATACTGAAATAACATCTAAAAACACAGATCACAGATACCCCCAAGCTCCCACCCCCACACTGTCCTGGCCTCTACACACACGCACACAGACACACACACAGACACACACTGTCCATTTCCTCCTCTTAGCCCCCTTGTCTATTCCTATCCCACATCGTTCTTTTTCTGTATCTCTGTGGATCGCAGCATCGCGTAAACACACAGTCCCAGGGAGTTATTATGCCACTTTAACTTAAACTCCTGCTGTATTCAGAGTTTTTTAAGAGAACAGTGGAGCACAGTGTCCGACTGCTGTGTTCTTGGGCAGGCCCAAGAACTATCACAGTACACCCCCCAGTACACACAGTATGCTTTGTGGGTTTTTCCAAAGCTTTTTAAAACATTTTTTTAAACTACAGTATGTTAGTCCTGTCGAGATTAAAGATGTGGTTCACCAAGGAGAGCAGGTCAAAAACATAGCAGGCATGGCTGATTAAGGGCCAGTCCTTTTACCTAAGGTAAAGGTTTAATAATGCACAAAGGGTATTCATGGTAAACAATAGAAGTTTTATTCTATATTCGTACTTGCTAAAAACTGTTAAAGCTACTGCTGTGAACAAAAAGAAAAAAGCCATGAAGATCAGGAGCATTGAATTCTTCACGCCCCCCTAATCTCTTTTCTTTAAACTGTTTGTAGATTAAAACAAACATGGGGGACATGGAAAATGTGATTTTTATAATGTTGCCTTGAAAATATATTATACATTTTGTACATTTAATGTTATCTTTCAAGGCTATAACTTTTGCAGAAACTGGATTAGTTTTTTCCGTTAAGGATTTTCTGTACAGACAGAACAATAGTGGGATTACATTGCCATCCAGTGGGCTGTCAGAGTATTGATGGACAGGTGAACCCGTTGAACCCGATCAATGTGAAATGTTGCTCATTAATGTTGTGGGTTATAGAATGTGACAACAACTTGATTAAAATAAAGGTAAACCAGTATTTTCTAGACAATCCTTTTCACATTGTACTGCTAAGATAAACTATGTTAGAAAACGAGTCACTGTGCCAAGAGAATTAGTATCCATTACCATTCAGCTGTGGAATTTAAACATATTGTTATTTAACCAACTGAAAACAGTAAACAGAATGTGTGTGTTGAGTATGTTTTTGTGTGTGGTATTTTTCCTTTGAGCTTGGGGGGGAGGGGGGGGTGTATTGACATGGGTGTGTGTGTCTTGGGGGTAAGAGTCAGGGAAACATGGTTGGCTGGATACATTTTTCTTTAAAAATTAAGTCCCATTAGTAGTAAATTAAAACTGTTGACTATAACTGGGAAGCATGGATCTGTGTGTCTGTGTGTGTGTGTTTGTGTGTGTTACTTACTTTAAAGATACTTCAAATTAGAACTTCACTGTGATGGTGTCAGCTAAGCATGACTTGACTTCACGTTCACTGTAGGCAAAAAGAAAAATGCATAGGCTACAGTGTATGGCTGGCGGACTTCCACTGCCACTCATAATTGTGTATCTATTTTCTGTCTTTTTCCGGTGTTGCACTACTATGTAATAATCTGATCGTACTTGTACTTAGAGGTATGCACATTTTGTGAATTTGCAACGCACTTTGAGATTCATTTTAGTTTAGTCTGCATTGCCTTTTGCCAAAACGCATCTATGGGGACAAACAAAACGACATTTGATAATGGACAAATGTCGTTAATTGTGGATAGGAAGAATGGCATTGTTGATCTTGACTAGGAATAATTTAATTACAGATATCTGCAATATATATCCATTCTAGTTATTGTTACGGCTTGCCATGGTCTCAGAATATTCTCGTCTATTTGAGTGATAGACAGCCTCCCTCGGGGTCTGCTGAAATCAGTGGGCGAGATATTAAATATCTACGTTTCAGTGACGTAGGCAGGGAACTACGTCTCCGTAGCAACTGGAGCCGGTAGCTGCACCCGATGTACGGGAGCTCAGCTGGAGGGACTGTAGTCTATCTGTGGGCGTAGAGACACGGGGCGACGCAGTACTGAGGCGGCGGGCCCGCGATTACAGGTGGAGATGCTAAATATGTGGAAAGTCAGAGAGCTGGTGGACAAAGCGTGAGTATTATAGTAATTGTTACTGGCAGGTTTATGCTGCTGAGTAGCTCGTTTCGACGCACAGCTTTTTCGCTGACAACAGAAAGGAAACGGGCCGTGGTTGTGACGTCACATAACCCCTCAGCTGTTAGCTTGTTAGCTAAGAAACTAGCTGGCTAGATGCCAATTATTGTCCGTGTGAAATAAGACGCGATTCTTCTTTAATTGGTATATCTCCTTGTGCACCTGTTATTTCTCTACTCATACAGACCAGTGTATCTCATTAATATGTTACAAAATGCAAATAACTTGTCCGCGATACAGAACGACAGATATAGCAAGCTAATTCTATTAGCATTGCAAAGATGATCTCGGGACAGGACAGGACCATTCCGCCTGCGGCTGCTGCTGCTGCTAGCGCTGCAGAATCACGCCCTGTCCCGCCCCGCTGATGCTCGCTACACCATCGTGGTTCAAGTATATCCACAGAAACCAGCTTTTAGAAGACTATCAAATATTTTCGCTAGTATGACCAAGAGGAAGGGCTACTAAGTTGTCAATTAGCGGGCAGATGGGGCTGTAGATACATCGATCTAGCGAGGCCCACATCAGCATGTTATATACACTTGCTGTCGCTTCAAAATGCAGTGCTTGCCATGTTCTGAGTGGAAGAGAGAACAACAGTGCTTTCTACACTGGGCAACTAAACAACATATATAAAATAGAGATGGTGTTCTTTGTTCTTCTAGTGACAGGTTGTGATTAATGTGTTAGTCCTCAGATCCATGGAGGTTATTCGAAAAACCTTGTTTCAAATATTGGCAGCCCATCACAAACACTACTGCAATGTCAGCAGTTGCATTCTTCCACAAGAATGTGATGTATGTGTTTTTCAGCCTTTATTACAGAAGCAAGCCCAGCATTGAGAGTTGGGTCCATTCAAAATCACATTCATGAGTAGACGTGTATTGGTTGAAACTTGCAATTGATTTGATTGCACCTTCTAAAAATTAATTTGCCATTCAATGAGAGCGAATTGTATTTTACTCTCTAGATTTGTATTCACACCCTTATATTGTCTAAAAAATTGTTAAATAGTTAAATCACGTCTCATCATTACTCACAAATTTAGACATTTACATTTACAACATTTACACCATTTAGCAGACGCTTTTATCCAAAGCGACTTACAATTAGTACATTTGTCAACAGTTGAACCGGTTAACCACCACAAGTAGATAACATTCTCTAGAATAAGGACAGCATCATGTAACAAGGTTACTTTACCTATGCATTTGCACAACATTACTCGAAAGTTTACAATAAACAAAGTTATCATTCACACTTCAAGTTTACAATCTTCAAACAGTAAATAATTGCTATTTGCTTAGTGCTTAACATTTTAAGAGCTGATCAAGCAGAGTAGAAGGAATTAAAAGAAATTTTTTTTTTTTTTTTAGGAAAGGAGGATAGAATAAGTATTGTTAGTGTCATTAGTACTATGAAGTCGAGAGATCGGTGGCCGAAGTACCGAGATGGATTTTGAAGAGGTGAGTCTTAAGTCTCTTGCGGAAGACTGGCAGCGATTCTGCTGTTCTGAGACCTCATCCTATAGTTGCTAACTAGCATGTATCAACCATGTTTGGTTATGCATAAATTAAAGCAACTTCTGTATTCCAATACCTTTTTTTTCAGGCCGTATGTGTTTATTCAGCAGCATGGGTCCTCCTCTTAAACGGCTTGAAGAACGTAGCAGAAGCTTTACCTTAATGCAAAATCAATTGAGGGAGGTAAAGCGAAAACATAAACATTGGGGGAAAAAAGGGAGTGTAGGATTTTAAAAGAAGAGATTGAAAAAAGTGTTAGGCAAGCAATGTGAAGAATGTAAATATACTATGTAAGCCATAGGCCTATGATTTAAGGGACACAAAAGCACCTTGGAGTACCTTGTACTAACAATTGCCTCTAAGTTCGAGTGCTGTGGTTTTTCAGTTGGCGCAATGAGCAAGACGTGGATAAAGATATATAAAGGAAGATAAAGATAGGAAATAAGAAAGAAAGACAGAGAGGGTTCATCAGGAGGGTATACTAGCTCCTGTGATAAATACAGGGTCACTGATCTGAGCCACAGACAGATACCTTCGTTTTTCCTGCAGGTTATGAGCCAGGCTGTTGTGGGAACAGTCTGTCTCTTTCTATCTGCTAGCAGTACCATTTTCAGAGTCAAAGGAGAGCCCCTGTTTTTCTTCAGCTCGGAGGGTGCAGGAGACAGAGGGACGAGGTATTTCCTACAGAGGAACTAGATACAAGAGGAGAGAGAGAAAAAGAGAAGTTTGAGGTTGGATGAGAGGAGATACTGGAGGACCAGGAGCTGAGATAGAAGCAGAGGAGCGAGTTTGTGGTACTTTGGGTAGTGTGTTTCCAGGGGTCTGTGTTTGGGTGTGCAGCAGCTACCCCGGCCCATCAAGAAATCAGTACTCACACACACACACACAGCAGAACAAACGGCTCACAGAACAAAGAGGCCAGGAAATAGTGGTTGCTTGCAGGGAGGTTTGACTGTTGACTTTATTCTATTAAACACATACACACACACGCATTTACACACATTGTTCACCTCACTTTTATGCTCACACCCACTCACCCTCTTTGTCTGTTGAGCTGCTAAATATTTCTCACTCGGCAGGCCTGTCTGTGTATAAGTGCACTGGCCAGGCTTTTTGGAAAGCTTTCATTTATAATTCAGCGGACTGAGATTCTCCTTGTTGTCTGAACACACAATCTCTATCTAGTCTCTATCTCGTCCAATACAGATTGTTTTGTGTAGCCTATATTGTGGAGGTGTATAATATGTAATGGTAAACCTGTTGTTTTGCTTGTGAACATTTCCACCAGAAGTATAGGTGTGTCTTCTCATCATGGGTCGTGTGTGTGTGTGTCTTGACAAGAGCAGCAGTAGATATCTGTGATTTCGTTGTTTTGCTTGTGAACAATTCCACCAGAAGTATAGGTGTGTCTTCTCATCATGGGTCATGAATGTTGCGTGTGTGTGTGTCTTGACAAGAGCAGCAGTAGATATCTGTGATTTCTAGAGTGTCTAGAGCTGGATATTCTCCTTATGATAACCAGGTTCTGCTAGACAGAGAGCTTGCCTCTTATCAAATAGTTGTCCTGTGTGACCTTGACCAGTGCTGATGGGACCAGTGCAGTGAGAAAGGAACCAGTGAACTAAGCCAAAGTCAATGTGTGAATGTGTGAATGAATGACAGACTTTACTGTAGTACTTTATTCAGGGCTCCTACTCCCTACTCATGGTTTCTACTCCCTACTCCCTATTTATGGCTCCTACCACCCATAGTAATATTGTATGCTGGCCAATTCAACTATGAACAAAATTGAAGTCTCTTTAGATTTGTAGTTTGTAAAAATGTACAATCTCTCTCTCTCTCTAGCACTAATGTGGTGATGAATTACTCTGAGATTGAGTCCAAGGTGAGAGAGGCCACCAACGATGACCCCTGGGGTCCCTCTGGACAGCTGATGGGAGAGATAGCAAAGTAGGTCTTGTCATGTCCACATACACATTAATAAAAAGGACCACTAGAGGCACCGGGACACAGTCTATTCTGCTATACCCGTTTCTATCCAGCCACCTAGATGAAACATATTGCTATGTTTGTGTAGGTCCACCTTCATGTATGAACAGTTCCCAGAGGTGATGAATATGCTGTGGACCAGGATGCTGAAGGACAACAAGAAGAACTGGAGACGGGTCTACAAGGTAAGGTTTCCGTGGTTACAGAGCAAGAGGAGGGGGGTTCAAAACTGTATAGAGAGAGTTATCAGGTCATAACTGCAGCTGAGGCTTGTTGTGGCGTAGTAATATGCTGGACATGTTTGTGTTGGTAACAAGTGCCTTAGTTTTATTTCACAGTTTAATTTTTTTGGTACTGTAACAATTGAATCCAAATAATATTGAATATAATATGCTAGCCAATATAGCCAAAATATTCTAAATATAGCTTAATCATAGCGTATTAAGTATTGCTAAATAAGGCATACTTAATGCAGTATGTCCATTCTCCTTTTTCCTTGTTTCTCCTATTTCTCATTTTACCTGTCAAGGCATTACTTTTGCTGGCCTATCTGATTAGAAACGGGTCTGAGCGAGTTGTCACCAGCTCCAGGGAACACATCTATGACCTGCGGTCACTAGAGAACTACCACTTCATAGGTAAAGGCATGCAGCATACTTTTTTCTATTGGTTAGGCTTTGACTGCTGTTGTATTGGTGCAATAGAGAATCCACTATACACACGTTTCATAGTTAGTAGGACGTCCGGAGGTGGAAGCGCTGGTTTACATGTTTTCATAAGATTGCAAGGTCAGTGTAACAGCTAAAGAAAGTTATCATGTAACCCTGGACATATAGCCCGATACTGTACCTTGAGATGAAATTAGCATATCTCTCCCTGAGCTATCTGGCTGAATTATGTTATTTATTTATTTATTATTATTATTTACTTTCTTAGTGCTTATTAAGGCCAAAGTATACTACCAAACACTTGGCCTAGGCTCGGGCTCTTCAAAGTATACTTCTGTTTCTCCTCTTGCGGACGGGTCTCAGCTCACGAGCTCCACGCATGCGCACGCAGGTGGGCGTGTTGGCTATTTCTGTATGCAAAAGACCATATGCCGTTGGTGTAATTAACAGATTCGCTGAAAATAAATGTTTTTATATGCCTTAAACATTAACTAAGACTACAACTTACTCAATAGACTAGGACATTTCCTGGTTGTTCAGACAGCGAAATACAATCAAATATAAATACTTTTTCTATGGGCACAAACTGTTTCACATGCGCAATATTGATGTAATTAAGATATTCGCTGGAAATTATTTTTTTATTTGATTTATTTTACTAAGCCACAACATTTACACTCAGTTCATGAGCTTAGCAGGACATCTCCTTGCCGTATGTAGTGGGGCTTCAGCATGTCTCATATGCATTGACTACTTCTGTGGACGCGGAAAGTATACTTTGGCCTTTACACTCATGTAATCTACATAGAACGTTTACCATGGCAATGGTCCACATTTTATGGTAGTTGTACACAAACAGAGTTGAGAACTACTGTTATTAATAACTCCTATGATGCAATTGTGTTTGTATATGTGTTTCTTCATCTGGTGCGTGATGCAGATGAGAACGGGAAGGATCAGGGTATCAATGTACGGCAGAAGGTAAAGGAGATGGTGGAGTTTGTTCAGGATGATGACAGACTGAGAGAAGAGAGGAAGAAAGCAAAAAAGAACAAAGACAAATACATTGGCGTCTCCTCGGACAGCATGGGAGGGGGAGGGAGCTTCAAAAACTGTGAGTGACTGCTTTGTATAATAGTGTTGTGTGGAAAGGTGGAAAGTCGTCATTATATTTATGTGATATTAGACAGGAATGTTTAAGTTTTTCCAGTTGTGTGGGCAGTTTTGAGAACAAAATCTTTTTGTTTAAAACCAGCCATTCAAATTTGTCATCTCTCACTCATATAGCCTATAAAGTTAGGGCATCTTAAAACATAACACGCTACACCAACTGAAACTGTTCAACTGTAAGAGAGAATAAGTCCAAAATGACAATCTAGCGAATGCCTTCGCTGATGATAAATGTTTTATAGATTACTAAATGACACCTTATTATCTTGGCCAGTGTTGGCATGGGTGTGACGGGTCTAAACATAGTTGAGTATCACAGTCAGTGAGTCTTTAACAAGAACTCTTTTCCCTCTGTCTGTCTGTCTCTCCCTACAGCTGGAGGTAGCGAGCTGGACCGGAACAAATGGGATGAGGAATGGGACAAGAGCAGAGGAGCGTTCCCCTTCAGCGAGAGGCTTGGCGAAATCGGTGACAAGATCGGCAGCACCATCGACGACACACTCAACAAGTTCCGGAAGAAAGAACGAGACGACTCCCCCGAAAGAATCAGGTATGTAAACACACACACACCTACAAGCCAACCCACCGTGTGACCGCATACACATACACACCATAGCTGCTGGTAGCATAATCTGCCCAAGGCTGATTATGACACAGTATTTGTCTGGTTTCCCTAGCGACTGCGAGGAGGACAAAGTGTCCAGGAACAGTCGGCAGGAAAAGCTTGAGTTCAAAGACGAGGAGGAAACCGTGACGACCAAAAGCATCCAGATTACCCAGGCAACAGAAACCACGACGACCACCACTCGGAAACGCAGCGGAGCAACGGGCAGCAAGACCCTGGACCTGGGGGCGGCAGCGCACTACACTGGAGACGGGAGCCCTGAGGAGAAGGTGCACACACACACACACACACACACACACACACAGGTTGATTTCATAAATTAATATACATTTTATTTATGAAATGTTCTCTCTATAGGCATCATCCAGCAGTGGTCTGGCTGATCTGCTGATGGTTGACCCTTCATCCAATCGGAGCTCTACAACTGGTATAAGCCCCACATCCTCCTAACTGCTAAACACAAAAATAATTATACAACATTAAAGTGTTACAAATTCCCAAACAATAGAGGTGCTCTAAAGCACCATAGTGCACAAAAACTCTTAAACCTGACTTGGATCCTCTTCTTCCTTCCCAATCATTTGATGTTTAATTTTTTTGGGGGGGGATTTTACTCACGGCTTCACCGTCTTTTCCAAGCGTCGCTGCCTGCATTCTGGCATGTGATTGCTGTGGTGTATTGGACACGTGGTGTATGACTGTAGGTTTAAGCGTTTATCCCCCTGAAAACAGCGTTTGTTCAGGTTTATACTACTATCAAGTGACGCAGATGCCAATGTTAATGGCTATGTGGATCCATATATAGCAAAATAGCTTTCTGTGCTTAAGAAGTGAGTTGACTTCCCATCTCATGTGTGAAGAATGTTACATTTAAGATCAATATTCATTGTGTACCAAGTCTTTTTTGGTCTCACCTTTTTAAGGCGATTGTATTTTTGAGTTGTTAAGATTATAATTATTAATAAGTATTGATGACTATAAAGTTAATCTCCTGTGCTTTGTGTCCCCATAGGAGGCAGTTCAGACCTTATCGGTGGCTTCGCAGACTTCACCTCTCCTGCTGCCTCTGCCAGCCTCCCATCATCCACGGGTACTTTCAGTCCTCTCCCTTTTATCTCTGTTTCCTTTGTCTTTGTCTCTGTCTGCTATTGCTTTTGCTTCCACGGCTGGCACACTTGGGGGCCCTATTTTAACGATCTAAGTGCACGGTCTAAAGCGCATGGCGCAAGTGGGCGTATCCAAATCCACTTTTGCTAGTTTAACGGCGGAAGAAATGGTCGCAGTTCCAGGCGCATGGTTCAAAAGAGTTGTTCTTAGTCTCTCAATTATTCATGGGTGTGTTTTGTGTGTAACATGCAATAAATAAATCAGTGTCATCTCCCATTCCCTTTTAAACACCAGGTGCGCTTGCACCGTGGCGGATTGCCATTATAATTGCGTATTTGCCAAAGGAAACCGATCTGCTCCTGCGCGAAGTGAAAGCATGCAAGCTGACCATCTACGGCAACAGCAGGATACAATATCTTGATGTACACAATAATAATCTTTTGCATGTTTGTGCACTGCTGCGCATCCCTGTGTGTGTAACAAGTAGAGTGTAAGTGCATTGTGCACCTATGTAGTCACATATTACTATCCTGATAATGCGCACTTAAAGGTTTTTGTTGGTCAATTGCGGAATCCCTTGCATCGCACTTTTTCTGCTCATATGTTCATTCATTGCCTTGTTGCTGACTAACCTCTAGCAGCAGGGAGGAAGAGAGTACCAAGGCTGAGCATCACCATTTCAAATCTTTCAGATTGAAAGATGTGTGCCCTATTGTCTGTCCATAGCAGGGAGGATATTATCTTGGTGCCTTCTAGTGGCAAAAAGGGGAAAACTGAGAGCTAATAAAGAGCAAGTGATCACAGCATTGTGGAATATATTGGAATGGAAAGAATCTTAAAGGAAATTAGGTACCAATTAGGGAAGGATTAAGAAGAACCATACAGTAGCAAATAATTACAGGATATTTAACAAACATTGCCTCTCCCATTATTAGGTGGTGCCACAGCCAATGGCAATGGAGAATTTGGAGATTGGAAGGCTTTCTCGACCAATCCCCCACCCTCTTCTAGTGCCGGTTCCTCTCAGCCCGTCACAGAACTGTTCGGCAACATCCAGTCACCTTCAGCTCAATCTCCCAATCCCGGCCCTCTCCTGCCTTCTGCTGAGCTCTTTGACCTGATGGGTGGAGCTAACCATCAAATAACCAATCAGCATACAACCCTTAGCGCCTCTCAGAGCTTGACGTTCTCTCTTGGTGGAACAACGCCAGGAGGCAGTGTCCCCTCTGTACCCTTGTCTCGATCCCAGCAGGTCAGTGCTGAATACCTATCGGGAAGCCTTTGGCCCAAACCTTTTTTAGGTAAAATGTGTTTTGGGGGAATACTGATTTTAAACCCTTCATACCACTGCAGAGCTTATAGACACTAAAACCTCAGTATTGAAACACTTCCAGAACACGTAGCACTGTGAGCACTCAACTGATTTGGCGTCTGTAATGCCATAATGTGCACATACACAACCCAATTTCATCATTTACAGAGTGCATATAATTAAAGACCTCTGGAGACAGTCAACATTTAAAAACATAAATAGTTGTTCATAAGGTTACAGAGAATATATTTTGTTTTTCTTCCCCTTCAGAGCCTGGGTGGTCTGATGCCCCAACAACAGAAGGTTGGAGTTGGAAGTCAGGGATCATTAGGTTCCACCTGGTCTGACCCATCTGTAAATATTAACCTGGACTTCCTATCAGCAGGCCTCAATCCCACCAAGACACCACCCACTCTCAACAATATCATCCAGCAGCAAGGTACAGTATACCAGACCATTGAACAATACCCCAAGTAGTACATAATGCTATTTTAGTTCCCCTTCCCGCTATCTCTCCTCAGGTGTGCCTCCAGTCAATTTATTGGCCCAGAACTTCGGAGGGCTGAACCTTAGCTCATTGCCCCCGGTTACACCCATCAGACAAAGCAACACCATGACAATGGGCATGCCAGCTTCAATGGCAACGGGTACAATGGGAATGCCCGCCAACCAAGCAATGATGGGAATGAACATGAACATGAATATGGGCATGGCATCTCCGGTGCTGATGGGCGGTGTGGCTAGCATGGGCATGCCCGGTGTAGGTGTGCAAGCCATGGGCCTGGCACACACTATCACCCCAGCCATAGTTCCACCCAAACAAGATGCCTTTGCTAACTTTGGCAACTTTGGAAAATGAGTGCTCACACATATGTATATATGTGTGTGTGTGTGTGTATGTATGTATGTATGTGTGTGTGTGTGTGTATATGTATATGTATATGTATATATATATATATATATATATGTGTGTGTGTGTGTGTGCGAGACCACAGAAGGACTACTGTACTTGAAGACTTTATAGTTTTGGCTCCTGCTTTCATCAACATTTCATCACCAATCTAATGACAGTATATCTGGTTATTGAGCTTCTCTTGGAGTTAACGACACATTTGAGACATTTGGGAAGGTTTTTGGAATATCCAATGTAAATGCAATAGCGGTCCATCAGAAGGAAGTATCACACCGGTCCTGTCTCTCTTTGAGTGTGTGATTTCTATTTTTTTTCTCAGAATGAAGTATTAAAAAGAAAAAAAACAGCTTACCTCCTGGAATGATCTTTTCCTTTTAGTTATCAGACTTACTACACAAGGCTAGCAGCTATATATTCAATTGCTGCAGTAGATTAATCTACTGTACATCCTGATATACAGTGGGTTCTGATGGTAGAGTCCTTACCCTTTTGGAGGATTGTTTACTGATGGTTCTCCCTAACATTGTGTCTGCCATGTAAATGGCCATTGTCAGACCCTTGAAGTGTAATGCGTTTGCATTTTGAACGCACTTAGATTTGATTGTGTGCATTCTATCCTTTTAATGAATAGTGTTAAGTGTAAAGATGAGAAGTGTTATGGAGATTGACTTTGTAAGTCGGCAATCAAGTAGTCATCTAAATAGTCATACAAAGCCTAGTGAATTACAACCCTTAAATCTGAGACAGAAGATTGGAGATGAAATTGTTTTGTTTTTTAAATTCCGCTGATCTTGGGTTAAGCGTGTTGGTGGTTGTGTGTTTGTGTATACTTGCGTACAAAACAGAGTGTGAATGTGTGAGTGCATTTCTCTGTCGCGAATTACGTGTCCACAAGGCTAAGCTGCCTCTTGTCATGTCATGAGGTACTGCACTCCCAATGACCAAATCTTTATTTTGTTACTCCCAGAAGGATGATTCCATAGCCATTAGTTTAATATTTTAATAATTAGCCTAACTTGTAATGCTATGTTTATATACTAATAATATATGAATGGAAAACCTACTAAAACATTTAACTTGTGAATAATAATGGCTGTCACTTTTTCGTGTTTTTTTTTTCTCCCAATGTTTAATTTGATTGTAATAATTTTTTTTCTGTACATGGTTTACAAGTTTATTAAAATGTTAAATGAGCATAAGCCTTATTTATTATTGTGTAAAATGAGAAGTGCATTTAATTCTGAAGCACATGGGTAATAACTGTTTATGTGGAAATGATCCCTAGGGGACCTCTACATTTGGACTATAGCCCTATTAGGGGTATAGTCCAAATGTCAAAGTGTGATAGCAGCAGAGGCCTTATGCACCCTTCGCGTGCTATCGGAATTGTTAAGCACGAGTTTCCGACTGTGCAGTTACACATGAACGCCTCCTCAAATCGTAACTCGTAGATCATTTTGCTAGACGAGTTCCCGAATTGGGTGACCTTCAACCTTTCAACATGGAAACAGGTGAGAATGAACCTTGCCTCCGCCATTTTTCATTTCGTTCCCACAACAAAGCACTTTAACTTGACGCACTCGTATTTCCGAGATCACAATAGGAGCTTTATTTAGACAGTCTATGCTTCCGACTAGCACGTGAAGGCAGCATTAATGCACCCATTGATGCCCACAGAGGGCATGAGGTCTCACCTAGACTCCTAGATTTTTTTTTTAGAATTACCATTATGGTTTAAAATTGCGTTAAGAGACTCTCCCCCGCCATACAATATTTCATGGACAGATGTGTTTCAAATCAGTAAATTTGCAAATTTGGGGATCAGGGTGCGCTACAACGCAATCAAGGAGGTACATTCGGGGGTTTAGCTTGTGTGTGTTTACTGTTGAACGGTTGTTATAGAAACAAGACATGACCAACAGAAGGAAATGCAAAAAAGTTTCCACCGAATTATACCTCAATATAATGCCATATACACTATTGTAAGTGGTTTATTTAAGTACTAACTTCAGTCCATTTGTTTTTTCCCGCCGATAAGGTTTTTGTTTTTTAAATATCATACTGGGACACCGTCACGCGCTTAAATTTAAATGTCGCTAATCTTCGATTAGAATTGTATTGTTTTACTACGGTTTTAAAACTCCAATCAACGAAACAAAATAATTGTTTAGTATTATAAAGTCGACAATGGCAGCGATGGACTGTCAACTTAAACGGAAGACACAGATGACAGTGGAAACGTGTGATCAAAGCGAAGCCGGCGAGAATGGATTTGCCTCATCAGGGAAGAACGCGAGACTATCTAATTCGACTGCTCTCATGACGGTTGGATTAAGCTCTAACTGTAAAGACTGGCATCCAACTGAAACGCCACCCGGTGAAAATACAACCATCAATCAAACTGCATCGGGTGGGAGGGTTAGCATTGGTGACCAAAGAGATGCAAGGTCAAGGTTTTCACAGACTGAAACTCTGCAGTCCGTGACTGGACAGTTAAAAAACGACAAAACTTGGTCGGGCGACATGTCCCAGAATATTATTCACGGACAACCATTAGGCCTGACCATGATCAGCCCTCCTGAAGAGCGTGGTCTCAAAAATTCACCAGACGAAAGAGGTAGCCAGATAAATGACAAATCAAATAACATTCTAATCTAAATTAATTATTTCAGTTAAATGTGTAGAGGTCATAATGTGAACTTTCACAATGACATAATTCCTGCCCTGATAAACATTGTGCAATCAATTGAATGTCCCTTTAGTTTTTCAGGAGACACCAAATAGCAGAGACAAATATGGCAACATTAAAAGGCCATTGAACGCCTTCATGGTGTGGTGTCGCATCCATCGTCCAGCATTGGCCAAAGACAAATCACTTAGGGCTGTAGACATCTGTGTTCAGTTGGGTCAAGAGTGGAGTGAACTGAGTGCGGAACAAAAGAGGCCCTACTTTGAGGAAGCATCCAGGCTGAGATATATGCATCAGAAGCAGTTCCCTGGTAGGATCAGATCTCTAATCTTTTGCAAATGGGCTATGCTATAGGAGAGTTACACTAATTATTGGTTAGTAGTTCAGTTTTCCATCATTGAAACATGAGATTTGAATTTTTGTATGTGGCATGTGAACCCAACTGTACTGCAAAGCCTTTACCATTTAGTCTATGCCGGTGTGTGATGTCATCATCTGTAGTTTATTTTTGCTATATAATATATTTCCTATACACAGATGAGCCGAAACATTATGACCACTCACAGATTAAACGAATAACGTTAATTATCTCGTAACAACAGCACATGTCATGGTGTGGGAACAGTCTGTTTTCATAGTCAACATGTTGGATGCAGAAGAAATGGGCAGGCATAAAGACCTGAACCACTTTGTCAAGGGCTAAATAGGCACAGCCAGACGAGGTTGGAGCATCTCTGGGTCGGACCCTCACCTGGTCAGCAGCAGTGAGTACCTACCCACAGTGGTCCGAGGATGGACAAACCACGTACCGGGCAACAGGGTGTTGCCCTACCATTGATATGGTAGGGCAACAAACTGACAGAAGGGCTACTGTGGCACAAGTGTCAGAACACACCCTGCTGCGTACATGGGCTGCGTGACCGTAGACCGCTCACAGTGCCAATGCTAACCCATTATGAACACCCCGGTGCTCACAATGTTTTGGCTCATCTGTGTATATTAGCCTATATAAGGCACTGATTCCTCCTTGTCATGATATTTATTTCAACACTCGATGGTGCAGTATTCTCTCATCCTTACTGCTACCTTTGTGCCCATTTCAGACTGGGTTTATCAGCCCAAGAAGAAAATTCGCAATGTGGACCATAAGGTACCCGTGTCCTTGTCCTCTACATCTGGACCCTACCCAGTCAGGCCCAACAAATTCACTGACCAAAGCTCTCAGCACACTTCTTATTACCATAACAACGTGGAGCAAGGTAAACATGCGTGAACACACACACACACAAACACACCACTCATTACAAGACCAAAGATTCTCATTAAATTGTATTAAAATTCCAACAAGCAGCAAGCAACAGTGGTTCTTAAAGCCAAGGTATATTTCAGACTAACATAAATGTGTCCAACAAGTGTCAGACCACTGTGCGTATTTGGCTTTGGCTGTAGTGCATACCCACTCCCAAAGAGAATGTTGTGCATCCTCCCAATGCACACTCACCTGCAACTGGTTAACAAAGTCATTAGTATTCCCATAATGGAATGTATTTTTGGGGTGCGTGTTCTCCGTGTAGCATAATCAAATGTATTAGTAAGTTTAACAAGAAGTGAATGGAAATATAAATATAACACAAATGAAAAGGTTAATAAAGTTACAAAATTAAAACTTTGCTTGCAGCGCCTTAGTGGACACATGGGCAGACCCTGTTTGCTTGGGTTATCCTGTACCAGGTATACTGACAACTACTGGTGTAGATCTAGCTGTAGCAATGCTAATCCTATATGTAAACATAACGAACTTCACTACCCGTGACATGCGTATGTAGCTAAAAATGGCTCATCCTGTAACTTTAAAACAATTGTAATCTCCCATCTGATGCAGGTGTACATGTTTTAAAACATATATGCATGGTAATATATATTTTTGTTTTGTTTTGTTTTGTTTGTTTGTTTCTTGTCCTTTTTTAATAACATTGTTTAGTTCACCTTAATGCTGATTATCCCCTCGGAATTAAAAAATGATACTTTACTACAGTGGTTTAATCTGTTCATACATTTTTCAAATCTAATTATAGGAAAAACAAGATAAATTACACTGAAATTAAAAAACATATGTACTGGTTCTACAGGTTTCCAGGACCCTTCCAGTGTCAGTCATTCTGGTACTCATGGCTCATTACCTTGTTTCACTCCAGCCTACAATGCTGCTGGTAGAATTAACCCACCTGGGACATCGGAACCCCTGGCCCAGATGCCTTCCAGTAACCATAACCACACAACAAAGACTAGCTCTGCAGAGGTAGCCACCAGGTCCGACCAGGGAATGGTGTCTGAGCTGCCCTCGTTCAGCATGGCGGGCTCCTTTCCTGAAACCATGCCAATGGCTCAGCCCAAACTCTTACCCTCCTATTTCTATCCTCCTATGTTCCCACAAGCAATGGGCATGTATCCCAACCCCCACTTTGGGCCTTATGCTCCAATGGGCTTCCTCCCTGGTGTCCAGTACTTACCCCAGAGGTTAGGAGATGTTTCTGTTTCTCTACCTTTAGTGCTAGTTGAGTTAGTTTAATTTCCTTTTTTTTAGAAAGTCATTTTCTAAAGATTTTTTAAAAAACGTATGCCCTTGTAATCAATCTAACATGATTACAAACGCAAGGAATACTTTATATTACCAGTGAGTAATATAGAATGGCTCACTCCTTTTCTAATTCCAAGCTTTGTCAACTTCATCCCTTTTTAAATGGATGTTGTGGTTTAAACTTTCTACATACTTGTGTGTTCTCTTCAGTTTTCCATTCAGCTGCTCAGGTGGCAACCCCACGGCTGACATCATAAGAGTCTATGAGTTTCACCTGCAGAGGCATGAGGCTGCTTTGGCTCAGTTTAATATGGAGTTCAGACAGCCTCAACAAGCCGTTGTGGGTGATGGAAGCCAGCTGGAGCCTCCATGGGTCCCTTCCTCCACCTCAACCTCCATCTCAGAGCATCAGTCAGAAAGTGAAAGCAGCACACAGCTATAAGTAACCTAAAGACAAAACCAGGGTGCAATGATAGGATAAGAGCATTCCCTGACATAGTCATGACAATAATTAAGTAAGTTTGTCTAGACTTAATAATAATATACTTATAATATACTGATGATAATATACTCATAATACGTAATGGGTTCAGAATAAAATGGGTTGTGTTGCATAATACAAATACCAGTAAATTATTTAGGTGTTATGTATTTTACTATTGTAGGCTAATATGATCAAATTCTAAATATTCTGTACATGTGCAATGCGTATACTTTTACTACATATGCAGTGCGCATACTACTACTGCTAGAATATTATTATTTAGTAATAACATTTCAATTTATGCAGTATATGTAATTCTATTTTAATGACTATTTGTTGGCCTGACAAAATTAAATCTGCTGTGATGCTTAGTTGAGTGGTTTATTTTTGTGTTGGCAGTGTATTACATTTATCATAACTTAATTTTTAAGAAATTTTACATTTATTATAAGGTTGTTTTCAGTGTATCACTGGTGGGTGAAAAACTCTTGAGATCCAAACAGACCTAAACAAAGATATATCGGTCAATGAGATATATCATCCAATGACAAGTGCATCTGTAGAGTGATTGACATAATGTTTGGCGAATACTAGATAGAAAATCTCCCTGGGGCGTTCCCAGGAAGAGCCCTTACATTTTCCTGTAATGGCGGACCAGGCAGACAGCGAAACTATCGGGTTCAACGATAACAGGTCAGATAGAACCAATTTGAGCGTTAAAATGTATAACAAGGCAAATAAAACATTAAAGAACTATATGTGGCATATGCAGATTTTGTGGAAACAATTTTGCCATGTACCAGTGAACGTGATCAAAAATGCTTTGAATGTGGCCACGCTAGCACGTTAGCTTTGTAGTTAGCTTGCAAATGTTCCCAAGCTACTTGCCTATGATCTCCGTTTGTGGCACGCGGTAAACACAGCTGGTTAGGCTATAAACAACGAATGCATTTGAGGGACCTGCGTGGTCCACCTATTATGTTAACACATGTTTTGAAGTGTCAACCCAGTGCACATGTATTAGAAGATGTAACTAGCTAGCAAACTAAGCTAATTTCAGTTTTCAGCGCAGATTCCAGTGATGTTTGGTTGAATGGACTGTTCAGCTGTTGTAGTTTTAGAAGGCGTTTGATAGGATATAGTTGTATGGGGTTGGGGGCTAAATATAAAAGCTGATCTGTCATCGAATACCTACTGTGGCATGATAATGTTTTGATCTACCAGAATGGCGCAGCAGCCGGTGCGGTTTCGCGGACCCGCACCGTCTCAGCCCCCAGTGTTGCGTGGCCCACCCCCATTGCTCAGGCCACCGCCCCCTCCTTTCGGAATGATGCGGGGACCACCGCCAAGACCTCCCTTTGGACGACCACCCTTTGACCCCAATATGCCACCCATCCCACCACCAGGCAGCATGCCACCGCCTATTGGACCTCCACACCTACAGGTGAATGCTTCTTCTTTCATTGCATTTATTTATATTGATGTGTACAATAGATTTTGTTATGTGATGCTTATGTAACACATAACACATCTTGTTTAAATACTGATGCTGCATTTCCTGAATGTCTGGATGTCTGCAACTGTTGATGATTGCACTTTCAGATATTGCATGTGAAGTTTGATGTAGGAATTAAAGGGGT
The DNA here is from genome assembly GCA_025447815.1 of Percopsis transmontana. NCBI lineage: Eukaryota > Metazoa > Chordata > Actinopteri > Percopsiformes > Percopsidae > Percopsis > Percopsis transmontana. The sequence continues at coordinate 5,092 of JAOEHI010019295.1, read as the reverse complement.
CTTCTACTGTAAGTATAGCTACTGTATAACAAAGCAGCTGAATTGCTTCAATTTAAAAGTATGTGTGAAATAGTTAAGAGCCTAATTAATCTGACTGCTCGGGTGGAAATGGGAACTATTTCAGGAGTTTGACCGCCATCAAGCAGGGAGATGACTTGTTCATCTGATAGAGAAATTGATGCAGTAATAAAGATAAGGCAAAACCGAAGTGTGACGGGAGTAACGCTGTTAATAGATGTCTTGAAATATGTTAATATGTTACATCTTGCTAACACTCACCGCCAACATCTTTCTGATGCTACAGAGACCCCCATTTCTTCCTCCCCCCATCGGGAACTTGCCCCCACCTCCAGGGATGCTGTTCCCACCAGGCATGCCTCCTGTTAATGTGTCTGGAAACCCTGCGCTGAACCCAACAGAGGAGATCTGGGTGGAGAACAAAACTCCTGAAGGAAAGGTGAGCTCTGGAGTAATCTTGAAAAATAATAGTGTTTGTCTATTTTTGTTTTTATTTTATAACATAATAATTCTCACACTTGGGCTAGACCTTTTTTTTTCACTTGGTCTGCTAAACAAAACAGTTTTTTTGTGGATAATAATAAAGCTTTACCTGAAGTAATTTTTTGAGTGGCCAACAAATCTCATATTCATCTTTTGCTCTACTTTCTCTTACACATACTTCTTAATTGTATAATATATTAGAGCTGTATAATATCAAAACAAAGTTCTATTGCTCTATCTGACTAACAAGTCCCACTCTTACCGCAGACGTATTACTACAATGCCAGGACCAGAGAGTCATCGTGGAGTAAACCAGAAGGGGTGAAGATCATCCAGCAGTCAGAGCTCAACCCCCTACTAGCCGGCGCTGCTGGGACGGGTGTGAGCGCGGGGGGGACTGTGCCTGCCAGCTCCAGCAGTGTAAACACTACAGCCAGCTCTGCAGCAGCCACTTCCAGCCAGGCCCCCTCCCCGACCCCCTCTCGTACACTGGCCTCCAGTCCAGACTCGACCACTACACCCTCCCCCTCTGTATCCATCGCAAGTGAGTCTGAACACCTGTAAGAGCAAAGCTCAAACGTTTTGAGTCCCAATACCCAAAAAGCAAGTTGTTCATGGCCTGGAAATAGAGTCTGCAAGCTCTGAACCACTGTTGTCTCGACAATTGCATGTGAGTGCCAAATACGAAAAACGCAAACAAAATGATGTATTAATTATCTCTTTTGCTGTGCCTGTTCCTTTACCACAACAGCGTCTGTTGTAGCAGACCTAAACTCTGTTGCCACGGTGACCTCGAGTGTTGCGGTGTCTCCAGTCACTGTGGTGACCGTCTCCACGGTGCCGTCGTCTGTTGCGGCAGTGCAGACCATGTCACTGCTGTCTACGGCCCTGCCCCACAATGTGGCCCAGCCCAGCTCAGCCATACCTGCCTTCCCACCAGTCATGGTGCCACCGTTCAGAGTCCCGCTTCCTGGCATGCACATTCCCCTACCAGGTAAACTATCCTTCATTTTCCCCCTTACGGTCCACAGTGGATTGATCTCATCACAAACAATCAGCCGTTTCCACCACTTCCTTACAACCAACCCCTTTTTAGGAAACAAAGGCTGGTTGACAAACCACTTATGGCTGGGGTTTATTTCCCAACTGGCCGCGGTCTTCTGCTGTGTTATTTTCAGGGTCTTGCTTTTGTGTCTTTGTTTCATGTGGACGATGTGTTTTGTAAAATCAGAGATGCTGTCTGAAAAAAAAAAAGTGTGGGTCACGTTTGTTTAGGCTTCATGCATGTGTATACTATCTGTTTTTGTTTTGAGTGATTTTAGACCGACTATGTTTACACTTAAACTAGTACAAATAAATTAAAGCAGTATATCACAATGTAGGATTATCCATTTAGAATTCACAAAAACGGCTTTAAAACCCAGATGTGCTGTAATGGCCAGCTGGTAGAAAAACAGCACACGATGCACACGATGCAGACTTCAACGACCTATCCTGCCGTGCCTTGCACACACATGTACCATGGCAGCTCATGTTCAGTGTCCTGCTGTGTTCAACCACATACTTGCTTGTCCGTTGTTCTTGCAGGTGTAGCAATGATGCAGATAGTAGGCGCACCCTATGTAAAGGCAGGCCCCAGCGCCAACGGTAAACACCCACCCGCTCACCTCTTAAAAGCTAAATGGCATGGCAGTGAATGGTGTCTACATGATTATTATGGTGTACATGGCTGGTGAATGCTGTGAATAATATGCATATGTTGTACAGTATTTCCTGACATAGTGAAGAATACAGGTGGAGTGTAAGACTTGTGTTTATCATAGCCATTAAAATATTTTGGGGAGGGTTTCAGTCATGTACATACCCTATGTATAGGCTAGCGGTTAGTGTAGTCGACTACCTGTAAGCATCCTTAAGCATGATTTCAAAGCTCTACATGCTACTTAAAACATGTACTGTAATTTGGAGACACCTGTAGCACTCTAAGACAAAATATTATACTAAACAGAGAGACTGCAACGTGCAACATTCGGTTACAGCCATTGAATTGTAGTGCATACCAAATAATTTACTGATCGTTACATAGTTTCTTTTAGAGCATGGAATATGTTCTCTATTTAGTGATGTTTTTTTCTGTAGGCTGTGTACTAGGGTAGTTATAAAACTCTGTTATGTGTTGTTCTAGGTTATATACTTATTATATATGTTTACAAGTTGACAAGGGGAGGCAGTCATTGTTCTGCTTGGTAGCACTATGCACTGCCCGTTCTAAGGCGAGTCCCTATTTCTTTAGTTGGTCTGTAATGTAAGGTGAGGGGCTACAAATACTGGTATATTGGTTGTCTAGTTTTGTTGCATGGTTGTGTACGTGTAATGTATTTTGTATGTCGTTACTCTAGTAAGTGGCTGTTGGTATGTATGTGTCGTCTGTGTTTGGTGTCACAAGCCTTTTTTGTACATATGAAATACGTTTTCCTTCTTCACACACTGAAAACCTCACTCTGTAGTGTCAGTTGTTTGGTATAGGACAGAGCTAGTTAAGTGTCAGAAAACTGTCCTTATCTTGACCCAATGCTCTCATGCTTGAGCCCACAGTGTACTTCAGACAAACATGAATTACGTCTGTTTTTTCACGTAAAACGGCAGCTATTTGACTGCTGGCATTACTTCCATTTGCTTGTAGCGCAGTAGTAGACACCCAGTCTCGGGGCCCTGTCAGACCCTGTTTGTTTTAAGTATACCCTGGGCTTTATTCCACTGTATCTGGATCTCTCGGCTTAGGCTGTTTACATCTTTGGCATCATAACAAATATAGTGTAAAGGGATTATTTAACAGTGACTCAAACAGGGAAAAGTCTCAACATTTCTTGTTGTATCTCTCCCCTACCCCAATGGCAGGCATGCTTCCGGGAATGGCCCCTCCCCTTGTCCCCATGATGCACCCTCAGCTGGCTCTCACGGCAGCCCCTTCCTCCCTGGCTGGATCGCTGCAGCTCCCCGAGTGGTCGGAGTATAAAACAGCGGATGGGAAAACGTACTACTACAATAACCGAACGCTGGAGTCCACCTGGGAGAAGCCCCAGGCCGTGCTGGAGAGAGGTACCACACCGTTAACATAAAATCCAGACGCTCTACTTGTGTACACTGGTTACTTCAGAGCAGTGCTTCTTTTAACTGCATGTAATGTTTATTAAAAGAAGAACTAATTAGCCCCCCTCTCCCCCCCGCCCCAGAGAAAGAAGTGGAGAAGGCCAAGGAGCGCATGGCCGAGGCGGAAGCAGAGGCGATGGAGATGGAGGAGGAGGAGAACAAAATGGAACATGCTAAAGAGAAGGTGTGAACAAACCGACCACAGGAAGAATTTGAAAATCTCTCTGAGGCGTTATCTGTGTGTTCTTACTGTGTGCGTGTGTGTGCCACAGGAGCCTAAAGAAGAAGAGATGACTGAGGAAGAGAAAGCTGCTCAGAAAGCCAAGCCTGTAGCCACCAACCCGATTCCTGGCACTCCCTGGTACACACGCGCACGCACGCACGCGTGCAGAAACAGGCCTCTATACTAATACCCACACCACTCTCCCTGGCACACATCTAAACGCATCATCTTGCTTTGTGCGTGTCAGGTGTGTGGTGTGGACAGGGGACGACCGCGTGTTCTTTTACAATCCCACCACCCGTCTGTCCATGTGGGACCGCCCGGAGGAGCTCGTAGGTCGCGCTGACGTGGACAAGAACATCCAGGAGCCGCCACATAAGAGAGGCCTGGAGGACAACAAGAAGACAGGTAGGCAGTCAAAACGTTAACCCTGGTCCTCTGTATCTCCGTAGAGGACGCGCCATCTCTGAGGCAGTTTGAGGACGGTGTTCTTGCATGGGACGAATGTGAGAAGCAGCTCTAGTACTATGAAACACTGGCATGATGTTGGTGAACAGCACAGCAAATTCTAGCCTTGAATGTCTGGGGCATGCTTTCATTGGGAAACACTTAAGCATCACTACACTGCGAATCTAAACGAAATTTATTGTGTGCATGTCCACTAATGCTTTCACATGTAGATGTAGTTTTACTACTAGAAATAGAAACTAGGAATAGAATGTTAGAATGTTAAAGCTAAGCGTCTGACTGTATTGTGCTGCTGTATCTGTGTTGACATGTTTTGTGTGTGTGTTCAGGCATCCACAAAGAGGAGATGGAGATCTCTGTAGCTGCTGAGGACAATCAGGAAGATGAGCCAATCAAAGCCAAGAAAAGGAAGTAAGTTACCGCTTTCCTTTATCAACTGTTGTACTTCACCTCTTCATCTCTTCACCTCCCTGTTCTCTCCTCTCCATTTGCCTCCATTTGCCTAACCTTCCTGTATTCTACTCTTAAAGGAAGGAGGAGGTGAAGGAGGCAGACTCAGAGAAGGAAGCAGCGATGGAGGCAGAGCTTAGAGCGGCCAGAGAAAGAGCTATTGTCCCCCTAGAGGCCCGGATGACCCAGTTCAAAGACATGCTGTTGGAGCGAGGGGTAGGTGGGGGGGGGCGGGGGCCGGCGCGCCCGCCCCCCCCCCCCCCCCCCCCCCCCCCACCACCACCCCCCCCCCCCCCACCC
>JAOEHI010019275.1:0-28291 GCA_025447815.1 Percopsis transmontana | reverse complement strand
CTATATAAATGCAGTCCAGTCCATTCAGTTGGCCGGGATGACCACTCAGTTCACACCGTTCAGTTTGGAGACAGCAACACTTGTGGTTGTGGCTGGTGTTTCCCAGGCGACGATGTGTCGGTGTCAGCGTGGCTGGTGTTTCCTTGGAGACGATATGTCGGTGTCAGTGTGGCTGGTGTTTCCTAGGAGACGATGTGTCAGTGTCAGTGTGGCTGGTGTTTTCTTGGAGATGATATGTCGGTGTTGCTGGCGTTTCCTAGGAGACGCTGTGACGGTGTGATTGTGGCTGGCGTTTCCTAGGAGACGCTGTGACGGTGTGATTGTGGCTGGCGTTTCCTAGGAGACGATGTGACGGTGTACGGGGTCGTGCGGCAGCGCTGGAAGCCCCTGCACGACGACACCGTGTGTGAGGTGGAGCTGGTGCTGAAGGCCAACCACCTGGAGGTGAACAACCAGCAGACCACGGCTGCTCTGCTGATGGAGGACGTTCAGAAGGAGTTCAGGGACTTTTGGGAAAGCCACAAATGGGATCCCATGACAGGTAAGGTTTGTCTCCCCTCTACTATAATACAGTTATATAATAGAGTTATATACTAAGAATTCATTAAAAGACCATGTCTGTGGATCATTAAAAATAAGTTTGTGTGTGTCTCTCTCTCTCTCTCTCTCTCCCCCCCCCCCTCCCCCCAGGCAGGAACCAGATCCTGCTGAGTCTGTGCCCGCAGGTGTTTGGCATGTATGTGGTGAAGCTGGCCGTCGCCATGGTGTTGGCGGGCGGTGTGCAAAGAGTAGATCCGTGTGGAACCAAGGTCAGAGGTGAGCATCCTCTCTGTGCCTCTCTTTGTGTGGACAGCCAGACCACCCCAAAACAGGCTTTACTGGCAGGCTGATGTCGTCCCCTCCAGGCGAGTCCCACATGCTGCTGGTGGGCGACCCAGGGACGGGGAAGTCTCAGTTCCTCAAGTTCGCGGCCAAGATCACGCCCCGCTCTGTTCTTACCGCGGGGATTGGATCCACAAACGCAGGTAGACCCACATGGTGCGGCCCTCAACCGACGCGTAGCTGTCCTGTCTCCTCGCTACCCTGCCACGCGTAGCCAAGTCACAGGGGTTTAACGCAGCAGCATGGCCCTCTACCCACTGTGGTCAGTGTGTGCTGTGCCTTTACGCTATAGTGTGTATTTGTCCCTCTTTTGCCTGTTAAAAATCCTAAAATTCATGAAAAAATATTAGGTTCCTTTGTCACTGCCTGTCACTCAAGTGGTAAAGGTAGCATTACGTATACATATACAGTGTTGTACTGTAAAGGTAAATGTAATACATTCCTTCCACTAGGTAAGAGGGCACTTTAAATTTCCTAGTGCAGTGCTTTCAAATCGGGGTATGCGTTTCCATAGGGCTACTTGGAGGCACTACAGGTGGTACGTGACAATTTTAAATAAGAAAAGAATAATAGTAGGCTTATATATATATATATATATATATATATATATATATATTTTCAACTTCTATTTAGGCCTATAAATAGACAATGAAGACGAAGTGAATGAAGTTTTTTCTGTGGAGCCGTTAAAGGCACAAATTGTAATATTTGAAGCAACCATTAACATTCGATACTCCTTTTATTTGATATATTTATGTTTTTATCTCCTATGGTTATATTGAAAACATGTTGTAGGCTGGTGAACAGGGGTGCTTGGGGGTGCTCGGACAGTAATTAAAACAGGGTACCAAAGCCCGAGAACCAGCAGCCGCAGTAGCCGGAATACAGCAGCGGCACATGTAATACCCCTGTTGGCCTGTAGGGCTGACGGTGGCAGCGGTGAGGGACGGGGGTGAGTGGCACCTGGAGGCCGGGGCCCTGGTGCTGTCGGACGGCGGCCTGTGCTGCATCGACGAGTTCAGCAGCATCAAGGAGCACGACCGCACCAGCATCCACGAGGCCATGGAGCAGCAGACCATCAGCGTGGCCAAGGCTGGGTGCGCGCGCACACACGCACGCACGCACGCACGCACGCACGCACGCGCACACACACACACACACACTATGATTAATAAACTGTATGAACGAATGACATGAATGTTTTTTTTATTAAAAAAACTGAAAAAAACGTCGTCAAAAACATTGTGTTGTAATTGTGTTGTTTAAAAGACGGTACGCATTAAAGTATGAGAGAATTGACGCTGCACTACACAGTATTATAATCAGCCTGGTTCTGTGTTTGTGTTCTCTCTATCTCTCCCTCTCTTTGTCTCTCTCACTCCCTCTCCCCCCTCTAACGTTCTCTCTCTCACCACTCTCTCTTGTCTCTCTCCCTTACTCACTCCCTCTTTCTCCCCCCCTTCCCCCCTCTCTAACTTTCTCTCTCTTTCTCTACCTCTCTTTTGCACCCCCTCCTTCCACCCCCCCTCCATCTCTCTCTCTCTCTCTCTCTCTCCCCCCCAGCATGGTGTGTAAGCTGAACACTCGCACCACCATCCTGGCGGCCACCAACCCCAAGGGCCAGTACGACCCCAAGGAGCCCCTGTCTGTCAACGTGGCCCTGTCCAGCCCGCTGCTCAGCCGCTTTGACCTGGTGCTGGTCCTGCTGGACACCCGCAACCCCGAGTGGGACCGCATCATCTGCTCCTTCATCCTGGAGGAGAAAGGTGGGGGGGGGGGAAGAGAAAGACATTAATATATTGGTTGGTTATGTGCTCAACAGTTATTTCCTGATGCTTATTTAAGGTGTGCGTTTAAAGAGGAGGATACATCATCTGGTACAAATGTAAGCCAATTGGATGCAGCGATTGCAATGTACCCTGTGTGTTCAGCCTGAATTTGGACCCCTCCCTCTCATCCAGGAGCGCCCAGCGAGCCCTCCTCCTCCTCCTCTTCCTCCCCTCTGTGGTCCGTGGAGAAGCTGAAGGCCTACTTCTGCCTGATCAAGCGGCTGCAGCCCCGGGTGTCGGAGGAGGCCAACGCCCTCCTGGCACGCTACTACCAGCTGCAGAGGCGAAGCGGCGGGCGCAACGCGGCCAGGACCACCATCCGCATGCTGGAGAGCCTCAGCAGGCTGGCCGAGGGTACGGGGAGCAGACCCATCACTATATACTCTGCAGATTACAGCAATATTGAACTTTTGGTAAACACTCGACTCTGTAGCTTCCTTACCCCAATACTAGATCTTCACAGTGATACTACCAATAGAGACGGCAAAAAAACCCACTCACTATGGTGATTCTTTATATTCTGTCTTTATCCCTTTTTATAAAAAAAAACTCCTTCTCTTTACTGCTTCATGTTCAGGATCAGCTCTTAGAAGATTAAGCGCTTTGCTGGTATTTAGGGATTTTGAGGATTGTTAATATGTAATGTACGCTGTCAAATGCATAGCTAAGTTAGCCCTGATGACATGCTGATGTCATTATTCTAACAGAACCCCATACCTATTCAGCTATTGACCAATGTACTTATTGTGTAAGTGGCTTTCGATAAAAGCCCCTGCTAAATGCTGTACGCGTAAATGAGCCGATCCATCGCTGTATCGTGAACAAGGGATTGTCAGGCCACCGGTAGTACGCTTGGTCACACGCACGAAATCAAGGTGTGCTTTCACCCTGCAGCTCACGCGCGGCTGATGTACAGAGAGACCGTCACCGTAGAAGACGCCGTGGTGGCCATCTCTGTGATGGAATGCTCCATGCAGGTCAGAATTTAGAACCCGACCCAACCGTTGCCCGACCCGATCCACACCAGGTAGTTTTGAAACCGAACCTGACTCCAGCCCCACAAAATTCTGTCTGAGCCCGACCCGAAACCCACCTAAATTATAGCAATCATCTCAAGATCTAATCCAGGGGCTGTTGGGTCTGAGACAAAGCCCCACTTAGTAAATAACTTTAGTCATTACTTAATCTGGCTTTGTGTTTATTAAAAGACTTGGATTATCCTGTTGGCTTGTTTTGTGAAATGCCTCCCTGTTGATTTAAACCCTCCTTTGAATCAAATCATTTTGAGTAGAAGCCCCTTCTTATGCCAGTCTATAATGTGCCCTCCCGTCCTCAGGGGGGCGCTCTGCTGGGAGAAGTAAACGCCTTGCACACCTCGTTCCCTGCAGACCCGGGCCAGCAGTACCAGACTCAGTGTCAGATAGTTCTGGAGGGCCTGGGTCTGGAGCACCTCCTTAACCTGGAGATGCAGCGCCTCGCCAGGTCAGTATGATTACTCTCTCAACCGGTGGTCTTCCAATACAATATACACATAACCTCACATGGCATAAACGTGTAGAGGGAAAATAGTTATAAAAGTCGAGTACATTTCTTAAAATAAATTCTCTATCTTGTTACCCCTCCCCCGCTTCTGTAAATTAACTTAATGAGATTAAGTTAAATGAGTTTAATAAAGGAACCTTTGTGATGTTTATAAGAGAGATATGACCGTTTACGTGTGTGTGTGTGTGTGTGTGCGTGTGTGTGTGCGCGTGTGTGTGTGCGCATGTGCGCCGGCCCCAGGCTGAGGAGCCTGAGATCCTGTCCTGCCGTCCCAGAGACTCTCCAGTCCCAGAACCACACAGGAGGACCGGACGAACCACAGAACCAGACAGACCCGTGTCCCGGAGCGCTGCGTGGCCACTCGGGGGATGATATCACAGCCAGTAGCGGCCTGGACTGGTTCCACTCGCTGAACCAATCGCTATCGTCCCCTCTCATCACCTCAACACAACACAGCGGTGTCAACACCACGGCCTCACCACCACCACCAGCAGCAACAACAACAACAACAACAACACAACACAACAGTGAACCTTCTTATGGTACTCTGCATCCTGTTGAGACGTCGCAAAGCCACGCCCCTCGTGATGCGCCCCCACCTGATGGGAGGAGAAGGGACGGCGATGAGCGGAGACAACGGGAGACGTCTGAAACACCGGAGGGACAGAAGGAGACGCCCGGCTCCGCCCCCTCTGACTCTGTGTTGCAAAGAGTCTCCAGGAAGCTGCGAGACAAGCGACTGAGGGGTCTGGAGGTGGGGGGGCATCAGCAAGAGGAGGGCGCTGGTGTCCCGAGAGACGTGACAGGGAATTTAGAGCGGGCGACCCCCTCAGAGACCCCCTCAGGCTCCCGAGCTAGCAGCACGCCTGCAGAGGGTGGGCAACGGGCCTCCAGGCCCAGCATAGATCTCCTCCCTGTGGGAGAGAAGCAGAGGCTTGAAGGTAAAGAGAGCAGGAGTGGGGCAGGGACCCAGAAAAAGCCTCCATCTGAAGCTGAGCCAGTGGGGGAGCTTCACGACAAGTTCTCAGGCTTCACTTTCAAACCAAGGGGGAAGATGGTCCACGGTAGACCCCCGAGCCACCGCCTGGACTCTAACAGCAGCTCGGCTTTCAACACAGACGCCAGCATTAAACACCCCGTTCGCAATCCTGCCTCTGATGGGGGAAAGGAGGGGGGAAAGGAGGGGGGAAATCGGCAGCAATGCAAAAAGTCACCAGGAGGTGGCAGCAAAGCACAGTCAAAATTGCCCACCGGTGTCTCTGAGGACAGAGAGGGGGCCAGGGGGCTACTTAAGAGTAGGAAGGAGGGAGCTTGTGAGGGGATACAGGATGATAATACTGATCTTAGGCCAGCAGAGGTGCAGAGGAGTGGAAGGAGCGACGACTCTGACGCGAGACGTCAACAACAACAACAACAACAGTCAACAGACTCCTCCACCCGCGCGCCACCTCCCACAGCCAGCCCTCCGTCACGTGGGCCCAAACCTGCCGTGGCCTCCTCCACCCTGGCCAAACTGTCCAGCTTCTCCTTCACGGCCCCCGCGGCCCCAAAGCCCCCCGGCCAGAAGGCCACACCTCCCTGCGTCTCTGGAGAAGAGGGAACACCGTTGAGTGTGTGCACGGGCGGCTCGCAACAGAAGACTACAAGTCCCGCGTTCACGGTCGTTAAGGACTACAGACCTACCGCGGCCGTCGAAGGACAAAAAGATGAGTCGCTGGATAGAGTTATGCTGAGGCCGGTACCAGACAGAACCGCCCCTCCCGACCCGAGGCGACTGAATACCTCACAGTCCAGAACTCTGTCCGCGATTAGAGCCGCTGCTGAAAACGGACACGTTGTACGGAACCATGTGATTGGCCCCGCAAGCTCTGGTAACCTTAACAACAGAAGCAGCAGCAGCAGTAACATTCTGATGGCTAACAGAGCACGGGTTAGCTGGGACTCGGGTGTCGCTAATGGCGACAGTGGCGTCTCTAAGAAGAGGAAGTGTTTTGAGCTGGGCCGGTCAGCCACCGGCGGCGGCCTGGGTGTCATGGGGACGACCTCGGCCTCGGCCCCGTCCCTATTCAGCTCCGAGGAGTTTAACGAAGAGGATCTGGACGTGGACTGGGACCAGCTGGCGGGGAAGAAAGCCAAGTTATGATGTGCTGTGCTTGTGCCCAGTCAATAATATACATTTCTTAAGTCAAGTTCTTAAGTGTGTTTACTCACTGGACGTATGGATTAAGCTGCCCTTCCATAATCTTTTTTTTTTTTTTTTTCTTCTTTTTAAAAAGAGAAATTATGAGTTTTGTTTGTCCTTTGCATCACTGGTAATTCCACTGTCCAAAAAACATCGGTTACAACCATGGTGTCAGCATATACGAAATAAATACTAGAATACTGGAAGCTTTTTTCCCCCCAGTCTTGTTACTCCATAAAGATGAAATGTAATCACATACTTCATCTGAAGGTTAGAAAGTGTCTAAAGTACTGTACGTAATCTAGACAAATGAATGTGGGAAATAAATAATTGTGTTTGGGCTGCAAGTGTGACGATAACATGTCGGTGTAATTATTTTGGGGGGCGAAAGGAGGAGCAAATTAGCATTTTAAGTATATAATTTACTGACCATTTGTTGCAGTGTTGTTTATTGTTTGTGTGGGTGATGCGATATCTGTAGTGTCTTCTCACCTAATGACTAAACGTTATGGAATATGTGATGATCTATAATCAATTTCACACATGCCTGTGTTAAGACCCTATTAATCACCTGGACAGGGCTTAGCTTGCAGGCGTAGGTATCCTGTGGTTGTCATAACGACAGAGACGCATGGATGTGACGGTATACTATTCCACAGGGATCGCAGGGCCAGGCGCCCCGAGGGTTTGTCGAGTGAGCGATGCTACCATTGGAGAGACGCAGCCAGTCACTGCCATTGCCATGACGGATTGTTTTTAATGAGCCGCCTTGCGTCGCCTTCCCCTGTGTGTTGCAGTGGCAACTCTAATGGGAGGAGAGAGAGACCTCGTTTCCACACAGGGACCGTACAGCGGCATCAACACTGCTCTTTGTTTTGCTTTCTGTGTCTGTGTTTGCTCTGTGTTTGCTCTGTGTTCATGGGCTGCTTTAATACGAGTTTGTGTAATATACTTATAATGCAAGTTAAAATGTCACAACACTAAAATCAAGCTATAGCACCATCTACAGACTGAAAATGTGTAGTAAACGTGGTGCTTAAGCTCACAGCATCCCTTGCTATACGTACACATGCCAAGTGGACTGGTACTAATTTGAGCCAGTCAGAGATTCTATGGCTGGTAAATACTGAACCCGATCAGAATTATTCCCATCAAAAGATCTAATCTGGTCCTTGAAGCAGACTTTGTCTGGTTTGAGTCATAGGTGAGTTACTGGTTTAAATCTGCACAGGATGAATCTGGAGACAGGAGGTCAAGTCTTCTGAACAGACAGGTCCCATTACATCTTTTTTTTTTTTCTATCAATGGGTTCAATGTCAGGGCGACTGAAGTGTTTCCTTTCCTGTAGCCCTGTGTGTGTGTGTATTTTGTCGGTAATGTAAACTGTTAATGGGCCTGACTTCCTGCAGATAGAGCAGGATCGTCATCAATAATAAAATGTTATTGATCCGCCACGGTGCCATGTCTGGGATGTCAGGGCTCACAGTCAAACCCCAGGTCGATTACATCATTCCATTAGGCCTCACACTCTCGCATACTGGGGGTGTCGTCTTACACGCCTGTCCTTGGAAAATTCAGTTTGTCCGGGGCCCTATGTCATTGGTGTAATGGAGCACTGATGGCTTCTTGAAGAAGGCAGTGCTTTGATTGAGTTAGGAGACAAGAACATCTCACCGGGATAACACGTCGTCTTCTCAGTCAGTCAGTTATTTTAAATCTTTGGTGTTTTCTATTCCAAAAACGAAACATTATGACACAAGCAGTGTTACAACAACCATACAGTGTACGGGCTGTTTGGGGCACATGTAGGCCTACAGTAATACAGCGTTGTTCTCAACAACACTGTGATGTTCTCAAGCAAATCTGAGCACATGTTGATTTTACTGCCAGTCTAAAGGAAATGTCTTCATGAGAAAATTGTCATATTCTAAACAGGATAGTGGAAAATAGCTGAGAATACCAAATGCACTCTACGATGTGTGCCTAAAAAAACTAACTTTAATACTTCTTATATATATATTACATGGCCTGTATATCTGTCACACAACATGTTAGATTAATTTGATGTGTTTTTTGCTTTTAGATATTTTGATATTGTGATAGGGGGAATCGCTCTGCATTAAAATATCAGGTTATCAACTTGCCATTCACTGTGAAAACCCCTCAGCTCAGCAGGTTTTGTCAGGTTACCTAGCTAACGGACAGTGTCTGCCAAATGCACATGCCTCTGTCAAGTGTTTTTGAGGGTACCTTGTTAGAACAGGCTAGCTTAATGTTTTTACACGTGGAACCAAAGACATTTTAGTCCGATGTTGGGATTCCTCCTCTGCGTTTCCATCCAGATTGGGTTATAAATCAAGCGCGGACCTCATCCTTCAGGTGAGTGTGATTTTGTAAAGGCGTTGTGTTTGGAATTCCACTTTCCACGCTAAAACCAGCATTAGAAAATCACTGTTGTTTTGGTTTGAAACTCAGCGAGTGAATGACACCCTCCACACACTTACACACACACACACACCTGTGCGCTGAGTGGCTCGCATCATTCTTCATTCTTTTCTACTCCTCCCCCTACAGCGCTCATACGCTCACGGCTTCTACCGTTGAGTGTGTGTGGTTGAGGAACATCAAAATTACATAACATCTTTGGAGTCCTAAAGGCCTGTTGATGACGAGGGCACAGCAGGAGGACAGCAACAGAGACAGAAGAGTTTAATACAAGCTCACAGTATACGTCTAAAGAGATTATTGCTACTATACAACTTATTCACCGTCTTGCGCAGTCTGAAAATGATTTAATTGTCAATGGATAGTCTATGTTTTGGGGTTTGAATGTCAAAGTTAATGTTTTTGTGGTTTTGAACAGTTGTTAAAGTGTGTACGTTTATGTAGGTGTGGAGACACAAGATGTTCACATCTGGCTGAATGGAGAGGAATACTGTGTACATGTATGCGTGCACAGTACGGTGTGTTTGTGTACGCAGACAGGAGTGTGCACGTTTCCATATGAAAAGTATGACAAAAGATTCTGCCGCAGCCTTGAGGTGAAAAAACAAGTCTGGTCTGGTCTGAACTGGTTTGTGGGAAGGTTGCGTGTTCTCCTGCAGAGAACCAGAGCACCTGGACCTCCTCCTACTTCCAAACACAGGCAGGTAAGGCTGATTGGAGACTCCATGTTCTCTATCTTAGCTGAATACCTGCCTTGTAGTCATAGTTAGCAAGTATGGAAGGTCTGTACTCTGGTCTGTACTCTTGATTACATTTACAAATCTAGATTCAGACCATCAGACCATCAGTGTCAATGATTTGTCAAAGGCGCCACTCAATATATCTCTGTGATTGGTTGGGAGGAAGAAGAAAAACAACGTCCATTAATCAGGTGTTAAAGGTACAGTCCTCGATTTGTGTCCATAATTGCATTGCAGACATTCTGTTTTGGGTTTGAAACTGTGAAGAGGGCATGTCCCTTTCTATGACACCTGAGCTGGCACTCCTCTCTACTCCACCTCCCTAGAGAGCTCATAGGTGCAAACCATCCTCTACCCCTCCCCTTACAAGTACACACAGTTCTGTTTCAAAAGTCAACAGTGATAAAACTGGGTGCTGTAAACTGTAACACATTTAGGTAAAGCTAACCACCAGCAGAGGGACTGACAACTTGACATGTTAGAATCGTGTATCAAGTTTGGAGTTGATATTTATTCTCGACCGGAAGAGTCTGACGGGTGAAACAACAGTTTTACGTTTCAAAAGTTAAGACTTTTACCCCTGAGCAGATGAGCTGTCAGTCACATACAGGATACATTCATATACGCTGTGATGTTGCTTTTGAAGCACTGCGTCAGTTTGATTGGCGGGCTGAGGTTCCTGAGTAACGGTTCAACCTGAACATTACTTCCTCTTTTGAGTTTCCACTTCTGCTTCTACGTTTCTGAGCACATGAAGGAAAACGCCAGTAAGTCAGACCACTTTTGGTTTTTATTTTGTTTTCTTAATAACAAATCTGTTGTTTTGAAGGAACGCTGTGAATGCGTTGATGGGATGGCTCTCTTAAAACTGGGTGTTCAGGTGCTGAATCAGTAGGTTCGAACATATATGTTGGATGAGACTGTATAGCACTACATTGGACTCAATATTGTCTTGCTGTTGCCATCTTACCCCATCGACTGATCAGGTGATTGTACCTGCCAGTGACTTGTAGGTGGAGACGGTAGTCATTAGCTGTAGGTCACTGGCCTGGCAACCGACTACATTATTGTGGCTTTGTGTGTATGTGTGACACGTTGAGTTTGCCATGTACAGAATGTGTTTGAGTATGTTACAGTGCCTGTGTATGCAACCGAAGGCTGTTCATTTCCTGGCAGAGAGACAGGAAGCGAGAGCGACTGCTTTGAGCTGATAACGCAGCACTGCACTGATTCTAACTGACTTTTCCAGCCTTTTTTTCCTCTGCTCTCAACACATTATACAGCAAATCTGTTCTGTGCTATGCATTAGCAGAGACGTACTGTAGATGATAATTATAGACTGTAGATAACACATTATCACAGTTATATGATGGCCTAATTCTCTAAATGCTCAACTCACACTCGATCCATTAGAAAACACTCCTTCTTCATACCTCTCCAACTGTTTAGTATCCACAAGTACACATTTCATTACCCCAACTCTTCTATTGAATATATATATATTGCATTACCTTCCGGTCTCTGTGCTGAACTGTTTTAACCCTCTGAGCCTGCTGACATTGAAGCAACTCAAACAGGGGAGCAGGCAGAGTCAAGCTGTTTGTCCGAGCGGAAAATACAGTGTATGCAGCCACACACACACACACACACACACACACACAACTTTGACGGTGCTTCGCGGCTCAACAACTACAAATCCAAAAAGATAATCTAACTGAGGCCAGTTTTCTGCTTTCTGTAATATGGAAAAATGATTGAATATGACCACGTACCACGTTGGCTCCACAAACCTTTTTTAACTAGACAGCTGCTATGATCTACGAACTCACATCACCTTTGAGCACCACAATTGAGCTGTTGCATAATGTAGGACTTTGTTTAAGGCCTCTACTCAAAAAACCTTTTGCCTTAAACTGTCCTGGCAACTAAACACACTGCCTGGGAACATGTTGTTTGTTGTACAGCTGCTGGGGTCATTATCCATCTAATATGGGCTTTAGGCCAGATATTAGCTTCTATTCTGAATGATACAATACAGTATCTTTGTCTGCTCAAAAGCAACAGGTGTTTCATATATATGAAACTATCTTGCAGAAATAATATATTTTTTTAGGTAAGTAGAATAGGTTATTAAAATATTAATAAAGATACAGTCCCGCTGTGTGTTAAACTATTCTAAAGTTATTATTAGACACCAGAGGTTTCCCATGTGATCTGGCTTGTTTTATGAGAAAGTGCTCCCAAGGTGAGATGTGTTAAATATCTGTAGACGTCAGTTAACCACAGTAAAAGCCTGATGACTCTGTGGAACCACCACAGATGGGCTCTGTTGGGCTGTGTGCTGCCCTTTGTTCCGGCTGTCAAAGGACTGTAGTCTTCAATCCGCTCTCCTCTGGAGGTCAGGGAGTGGGACGGGCTGAGCCAACCAGTGTTGTCATGGTGAAGGTTTGTAGTTCTGTTGCTGTGCTGTTGCAGAGAGAGAGATTGAGAGAGAGCGAGAGAATAAGAAAGAGAGAGATAGTTTAGTTTGTTTGCAAGCAAAATAAAACGAAGGTAGAGTTCTACCCCTTCATCACCGAGGAGGATCTGATTTATGGGATTGTAGAGTACCTTAAACCTTAAAGTTTAAGGTACTCTACTTTCTGAACACCTGAAATATGAAACCAGTTGGCAGATCCATAACTAACGAAGACTTGATTGTTGAAGGGAGGGTGTTTTGCGTGAAGGCTTGCTGTTGCTGGGACACAGAGGGTTATAACTCTCATTGGCCCATGTTCATAGAACATGTTGGAACTCAAATGTTTGGAATTTGTTGTTGGAAGCCCAGAGGCTAATATCTGAGTGACATGTAATGTGCAGAAGCCAGTTTGTTTTTTAAGTGATTTTGGAATGTCAACTGTTTGGCAGACAAGTTGAAGCTACTGAAGAACAATAGGCCTACAGGGCATTGTCAAGAGAAGAAGAGATTATGGTTGTTAACCAAGATCTGTACAGGTTATATTACGATATCACATAGTGCATTTATATACAAAATCTGTTTAGGACTGTTTTTTTGCTTTGTTAGACGACTTCATATTACTACTGATTTGGTTTCAATCGCACAATATTCCAGTCCCATGTTTCATTGGGTCATCAGCTTTCAGCCCACGCGGCGAGTTAGCAATATTATAATTATTGCTGCTGTCAGCCAATATATAGCTGTGTTATAATTTGTTCGACCGTCTTTGCTTTCACTTCACACGTAAGAAATGATTGCAGTTACGATTCCCAACCGCTAGAGGGCAGATGTATTCCTCAGCAGACGCTTGGCGTTCACCAGAACAAACTGTAACTTGTGCTACTTGGTGTGCTGGCATCGCGGCCTACGTGCATTTGGAGAAATGTTCGATTTTTTTCTTGTTTTTCGTTTTTGTTTTGTTTAGTACGGTCTTTGTTATTGTTTGGAACTATAGCATTGTTTTGCCATGTAGTTTATCATGCAGTTTCTTAACAAGCTACATGCATGCTAGCTACTGTAGACGGCTCATGTGAAATCATATTTTATCATATTTCAGCATAGGATTTTTGATGGTAACATAATTATGTTTCCTGGCTGCATTTGCGGTTAGTAAAGTTTTTCCCCCAAATAATAAAATAACCAAATAACCCGGTAACCCAGGAAACCAAGGGAAAGCATCTTCCGAACCTCCGTAGCAAGCGCAGCTGCGTTTAACGGTTTAAGCGTATGACAGCCTGACCCGAGTTGAAGACACACATGGATGTTTCTAGAGACCAGAAGGGGCTGGTGGAGGCATTCACCATCAATAGGAACGCGGTGGTGACCGCCCCGCCGGAGACCGGGATCTTCAGGAAGCGCCCGGTGGAGCCCTCCACCTTCCGCTTGATGTACGACCAGAGGGACCTGCCGGTGGCCCTGACTCACGCTACCCGCGGCAGCCCCATCAGGTGGTCTCTGAACACGAAGGACCTGGACTACAACTACTTCCTGCCGGTGTTCTTCGACGGGCTGAGTGAGACCGCGCACCCTTACGAGGTGCTGGCGCGACAGGGCGTGTACGATATGCTGGATGTCGGCGGCTCCAAAATCCTACCCGTGGTTCCGCGGCTGATAAAGCCCATCAAGAAGGCGCTAGAAACGAGGAACCCCCAGGTACCGCGTCCCTTTATGCTAAAATGAGTAGATTACCAGTAAGGACCTTTTCATAGGCCAGTTTTCTAACTTTTATAATATAAATAAAGAAATGGTTCATACCTCATAGAGATCCTACTCCTGACATTGTTTTTTATTTTTTTATAGCTATCCCCACTCCCAATTACAATTAGGTAATTTTATTTTGCCAAAAGAGCTGATTCTCCTTTTTATCACGTCATCGCTCACGTTTCTAGGTGATGCGCACCACCCTGAAGGTGCTGCAGCACCTGGTGAAGTGCTCCGAGGGCGTGGGCGTGGCACTGGTCCCGTTCTACCGGCAGATTCTGCCGGTGTTCAACCTGCGCGAGCACCTGCGGAGCATCAGGGAGGAGGAGGTGGTGGCGCCGCACAGCCAGGGGGGCCGGGAGGACGTGGGCCACTTGATCCTGGCCACGCTGAACCTCCTGGAGGTCTACGGGGGCAAGGACGCCTTCATCAACATGAAGATCATGGTGCCCACCTACGAGTCCTGCCTGCCCGCCGCGGCGCGGCAGAGCTTCAGGGGCGAGCTCTGGTGGTGTCCTGTGTGACCGCGTGGCCGCGTGGAACCGAATAAAGATGATTGATGCAAGCAAGCAAGAGTGGCTCTCAGCAGACCCCATTTGTCTGGAGGTTAGGCAGGAAAGACAGTCTAGTGTTGTGGTTCCTATAGGGTGGGGGGTGGGGGGGTGATGGGACCCCCACATTGGGACCCCCGGGGGGGGTCGCGAGATACCGAGAGGGAGGTCGCGAGATGATTTCCAGAAATCAAATCAAATTTGAAACGATTAGAAACAGCATAGAGACATCACCTGTGAGTCTGCTGCTCCCACATGCTACTCAGTGCCACAGTTTATGCATGGAGACTACCTTGACTGATGTATTCTGCTTTATAGTACTATAAAATGATATTATGGTTGTTGGGCTGTTGTGTTATTCTATGTTGTCATGCTCGTGTTTAGATAGGCCCATCAGGCCGTGTGCGCGGCTATGCGCAATGTTTGTATGGGGGTCGCGAGTCTCTGGCACCTTTATTTTGGGGGTCGGGGGCCGACAGGTTTGGTGCTATGGATGTTTTGACTCCCAGCCGGGAGGTTGTGGGTTCTAGTCCTGGAGTTGGCCTACCTGTGTCTAACCCCTACCTGCTCCTTTTTAATACGTGTAATTGTACTTCATTGTAAATCGCTTTGGATAAAAGTGTCAACTAAATGACCTGATTGCTATTCTACAACAACAGATGTTGTAGAATTAAGAATGGGTTGGCAGAGAGAATAATAAATAAATAAGTGAGTGTTTTTCGGCTCAGTTAGTGTTTATTTTATGAGTAAATGGGTGTTGAGAGAGCTAGGGACATTTTATAAGGTCTCAGAATCTAATTCACTCACAGAACTTCTTTTGAAGAAAAACTGATTTGAATTATAATCAGTGTGGTGGAAATATTTTGGCATCATCATCCCCAAACCACTGCGATCGAGATAATCTCGCCTGGCCAGAGACAAAGAGCGCGGTGTTAATTTGGTGGCGGGTCTGTCCAGAAAACTGACTCAGAACAATGCAACACACAGTGACAATTAGTCCGGCCTATTTACGTTGGCCCGGGCATCCTGTGCACACGTGCATTGCTGACAGTACAACTATAAGAGGAAGACTTTAGGCTAAACTGATCGCCGTCAGCCCAGGAGAAAGTGAAAGTTGTAGCGTGTCTGTAAATGAACAGGTTTGACATGAAATTAGGAATGTAAGGTAGGGTCTTTTAAGGGAACAAATTGACATTAGAACATTGTTTAGTGGCCTGTTGCTAAGAGAGGAATGCGCCAGGAAAGCTCTCAAATTTAAAAGGTAACAATGAGCAACTAACAAACGGATTTCCTTGCAGGGGCCAACAGATAGATATCTTATATTACAGAAATATATATTGGAGGGTATCGATCTTCACCGCGGTTTTTGAACAATTCTACGAGTTATTCATTGGCAGATCAAATCTATGACCGAACAAATTCACAGCAGAGTAGAGTAGAGCCATACAATCCGGTTCATACTGCACTGACCTGTTTAACAATTACAGGTAAGCAAATGAGGGCCTGCTATAACACCGTAGATGCATACAGAAAGCTTGTTTTTTTGGGAATGTTATTCTGACTGGAATGTGTACAGCGAGGAATGCGACCGTAGCGAAGAGGCTAACTCCCAAATATATCTAGCCTGCTATTACGTGCGTGTGTGTGTGTGTGTTGGGGGGTGTAGATTGAGAGTAACCGTGCAATTATTTCACATTTAAACCGGAGCCACTGCAGGGCAGACAATGAGAATACTACAGGAAAGGTCAGCCATGTCTGTTGCCACTGGACGACACATTCCCGTTGAAGCAGGCAAATGTTGAGACTATCCATGTGCTGAAAGCTGGCCTGGCTCGCTCGCACCCGACGCGCGCCACACTTCTCCTCCTGTCTGACTGCAGTATGCAGAAAGGGGCGGAGCGTAAAGCCACACTGTGAGATCACATCCTTGCGAGTCCGTCGCCAACTAGTCGGTAGTCGGTCGAGATTCGACCCCGCGTACTTCTTATCTACGGATTCAAGACTTATTTATGGATCGCACTCGGAAGATGTTGTTTACACGGGAAAGGATTTTAGGTCCCTCGTGTCAGGAGTCGACACCGCGTAAAGCCGCCATGGAATCACGTCGAGTCTGTGAGGAATTCTCTCCATCTTTGTGAGATCGCGGTCTGAGCTTCCTCTGCTCGTTTTTTTTCTCTGCTCGGATTGTCTTGTTCACCTTGCCAGAGTTATAACGATCGCGCGCGCGCGTGTGTGTATGTGCGTGTTTGAAAGCGGCCACAATGTGGGGCAGAAACGACTTCGAGGATGGATACGAGTCTTATAAAACAGGTGAGATAGGAGAGATCAGTGTTGCTACACTGAAACATAACGGTACCGTTTGTCTAACAAGGCGGATGGTGCTACCGGTAGCTACAAACTCGGTTTCTGTGTTACAGGTCTTAACAGCTCCCGGGACACAGGCAACGATTAAACGTTATATATAATTTCATAAAGAGATGAACGACTATTGATCCTTTGGGTAATTTAAATGTCCTCCCCCCCTGAGTTTTGTGTTCTGGGGAAGATTTGCCACATTAGGCCTGAACAGTGACTGTTCCGTTTGTTTTATGATGGACATTCGTGACCACCTTTACCGTTGGTACTTTATTTCTCTGTCAATAACGAGGCCAAGGTTTTATAGCGTATGGAACAGGGGATGTTGAACTGGGTGGGTAATTCAAATTATTTGAATCCTAGTTTATGTAGTGGATTTGCCGCGTCATTTGGGGATCTGGGAACCCCTCCACCCTTTGACATGTTAATTAATATTATGATACTGCACAACGTCATTTCTCCCATCTAGTCTTTAATCCTGCCATGTACCGCATGGCAGGACTATTTTACATTCTAGCCCTGAAGAGACTGCTGCTGTCGTTTCTTCAATAAAGTCAGACAATGTCAGCGTGTATGCTGCAGGCAAATTCATTAGAATGAGAGACTACTGTTTAATTGAGGAATAACCCTAGCAGTCTCTCTCTCTCTCTCTCTCTCTCTCTCTCTCTCTCTCTCTCTCTCCAGCTTTTCCAGTCACTAACTATTGTCTTTGTCCCAGCAGTCATGTCATAGCAGCCAGCGAGATGAACGGCCCCTCTGTACATTTAGTCAGACCAAAAGTGACTCCTCCAGCCTGCTGAGATTCACAGCTATACACCATGTACCCTGACCAAGCTGGCAGGACGTCTAGAAGTCATAACGGGAGCCAAGCTCTCTGCTAATATGACTAAGTGACATCACTGCTGCCGTTCAAACTCAGAATGTTTATCCCGAAGAAGCGGAAGTAGAGTTATCTATTTTTAATATTAACGTGGATTTATAGAATGTTTATTATCCCACATGAACAGGAAAGTCAGAGGAGTTACTCTGTTCTTTAACTCTCCATCCACCCCACCCCCTTTGCCTTCATTACCAAAGTAGGACAGGCTAATTGACTTGTGGCTAAATGGATTATACTATGAAAATAGACCATCCTCTCTTGGTTTTCTGACGCTTTCTCACAGGCGCTATACAGATTGTTTATTTGCTGTGTGAAAACAGAACACGAGAACACGTTAAAGACCTGAAGCCATGCTGGTTATGAGCAGGCGGTTTTATCATACGAGGACATTGTCAGTTTTAAAGAGCGCGACTTGGGGGCGATTGATGGCCTTGTCCGGCTAATCTTATACGGAATTATGACATAACTTTTTCGTGACGAAAAAATGTGTTGCGAAAATAATGTACATGCTCATTTTGTTGTTTTTTAATCCACTGTGGCAGCTGTCACGCCTAGTCTGGCATCAGTCCACTACCTTCCCATAGCATACATCATAACTAATGCAACCCAAAATACCTTTGCTGGCTCGGCTATGACGTCAGATTATTGTACTGATATCCGCTATATCGGACTGCCGCAGAGCTACGCTTTTGTGTTTGTGGTCTCCATATTTCGGCACCAACAATCGACTGCATATTAGAAACACAATTAGTGTGGCGACTTGTGACTTTGCTGGGCCTTTGGGACCTTCATCACTATTTTCCCTGTATTTCCTGCATGTTTCCTGGGTCAGCGTTTGTGGGATTGTGCCAGTCATAATTCTGTTCCATTCTAAACCGACATACAGTGCATTTAGTTTGCAGTAAACACGCAGTGTGAATCGGGAATCCTCCTCATCCTCTTCTTAGGGTCATAAATCCGTCAGGATAAAACCGCATGCTGATATTACAATTGCAATGAGGTCATTTAGCAGACGCTTTTATCACAAAGCGACTTAAAATTACATGGTGCTATTACATGGAGCAGATAGGGAACCCACAACCTTCTGGTTGGGAGTCCAACACACAGACCACTAGACTATCCTGCCCTGATATGAACATGTGGCCTAGTTGGACAGTGTAACTGTGTCGTGTTGCTGTGTTGAGGTTAATCTGTGCGGGAGAGCCTGTCATCTGTCATTCAAGCAGCCCACCGGTCATCTGGTTGCTGGCCAGTAAGCCCGCCGCGTCAGGAACCCAGTGAGCCCGCTGGCTAGTCTTACTATCGGTCACCTGTGGATGAATCTATCCTTGGTGAGCCCGGCAGGCCACGGGAACACCTTCTAGACCTTTTCTAGTGGTTCTGCTGACCATGGGCTTGACCTCTCCATGACGCTCAGTGACTCACCGTGATGTGTCTCTCAGATCTTTGTGATCTCTAGCTGTGTCTGTCTCACTGGCGTGAAAGACAACAGGATATGGGTTTAAAGTCTTTGTCTTTGTGTGCTGTATGTCATTTGTAGTTGTATTTAGATGATTGAAATACTTTTTTTAGTAGGTAGACCATCAGTTCCGAATCTTTTAGACCCACAACCTACAACGATAACAGTTTTATAGCTCAAGCGTTGAACATGGTAATAACATGAAAATGATATACTATAAACACCACAGAAACCTATATGCGTATTATTAGAGTTAATAAAAGTAGATAGAAAAGCTTTATCATCATCATAATTAACTTGTAGCCCCTCCAAAAGCATCTCCTGACCTATTTCAGAACCGCTGGTATATATTAGCACACAATCAATCATCCACCATTTTATTTAGTTTGTTATTTGGACTAACGGCCCACCCACCCATCCGGGCAACCTTTAAGCCTGGCGGCCAGCTGGTCAGGCCAGGGGAGGATAATACTTCCGAGGCTATTTTACTGGCGTCTACTGGCGTATCAGAGGCTAATCTACACAAACCGATGTGCTGCTAATCGCCCTCTGCCAGGCCGGCGCCCTCGCTGCTGTGAGTGGAGGCAGACCTCCAGAGGATCGAGGATCGTTTAAATCCCTTCCTCCCTCTGGGGGGGGGGGTCCCGGGACCATGTGTCCTGCTTTGTAGACCGGTTTGCTCCCTGGATGAACATCTAGCATGTGTGTATGTGTATGTGTATAGTGTGTGTGTGTGCGCGCAACCTGCATTACAAAATATGGTTGTTTCAGTTGGGGGGGTCTGGCATTCCTCTCTACCCCTCCCCCTGCAGCCGCACCCCGCTTTTGTGGACAGTAAGCCGCAACACGGTCACACGTGAAAGATAATGTTTTTGTTGAGTTTGTCTACTGTGGTTATTGCTGATGATAAAACATTTGTAAAGCAAACTAGAAAGAATGAGTTATTTCTATCATCATAAACACAGCCTACACATTACGAATATTTATTTATTCATGTAGAGATCACCTGAAAAGACAGTGAAAACAGCTTGATAACAGCTGAACAAATAAACACTAATGTGTGGAAAGCGTGTCATTACAAAGGATTTCCGCCTGTCCTTATCTGTTTTTCTAGGGTTTGGCTAACTGTTAGCTGGGCGCGCAGTAGCTTAGAGTCACCAGTACCTGAATAAACAGAGGATCTATTTTATAGCTATGTTTTCTGTATTGTACGTTGAATGAACGCCTGGTGTAACAGTTAAATGTGTCCCCCTTTATTTTTTTTTTAGGTTCCAGCAACGCCAGTTCTCCTGGTTGGGTGCCTGGCCTCGACTCCACGTGGCAGGGCAGCCCCTCGGCACCCGGCAACGGTAACCGCGGGCGACGCCACAGCACAGCGTCGGACGGTGGTGACACGGGCATCGGCACGTCCTGCTCCGACAGCGTGGAAGGTGGGAGAACAGCACGCACGCACGCACACACACACACACAATAGAGCGTCGGTAAACCTTACAGAGTGCGAGAACGTTGAGAAGGCCTTCAGTCGTTTCTGGACACGCAGGTGGGAGCCTGTATTGGGAATGAAGTTACAAGTAACTTGTATTGGGCATTCAGATAACTTTTTTAATTGATGAGGTTTTGGGGGTTACTCGACCTCCAATTCAAGCCATACGACCTGAGAGATCTGAGTAACTAACCAATTAGCGTAACTTAAGACTTCTTTTGTTACGGGTAATAAATAAATTGCCTCCAATATTTTGACTCGTTGTCTTAGAATACAACGTTCGCCTTTCCCTCTTTAGAAATGTAAACGGCAAGATGTAGAAGAAGAAATCACCGGCCACCGCCACAATGTTTTTAGATTATCATTGAAACGAAACAAGATACTTCTAAAAGCAAAGTTGCTCAACACTGAGCAGCACCTCAACCCTTTGGATGTGATAATGGTCCCCTTGTCGGCTAACAAAACCAACTTAGGCTTTCTCATCTTAACGAAGTTACTGGGTGGCTACAGTGCAGGACAATCTGTGTCTGAAGATGTTGTTTCCTGGGGTGTAATGTGTCTGAACAGCAGTGGTGTACGTATAGCGAAGGCACTCCAATGGGTTTTCGTGTGGCTCCAGTGTGTTCTAGTGTGGCTGGATTGGCAGCAGCGGCGGAATGAACTGGCTTGGAAAGTCTGGTTGGGGCGTGGATGCTCTCTTCCTTCTCGTTTCTCTGGAAACGACACGGCTCCAAGGGAAATATTTGTTCCGTGACCCGCATTTATTTGTGCCTGTGCCGGTGACCCTGAGCCACAGCTTACCGCAGAAGAAGAACCCGGTGTTCGAGATGCATTCTTCTTCTTTTCCTTCTGCTGTAGCTAACTGCTTTGTCTGTTTTGTGTGCTCACTGCCTGTCTGTTTATCTGGCTGGAGCTGTCTGGCTTTGAGGTCAGTGTGCACACCCTTGGCTTAACTAAAGACTCTGACTTTAACAAGGCTGGCTCCACTCATTACCTCCAAGGGACCAGATGCCACGTGGTAGTTAGAGCAACCCCCACTTCCTCTCCTTCTCTTTCACCTCCTCTCTCTCTTTAATGTGGCTCTCTTTCCCCTTTCTCTGTCTCTTTTTCATCACCTCCCTCCAATAAGGCAAATGTGGTATAAGTAAAGAAACTATGTGAGGATTACAGACCGATCATGAAGTTCCACCACCACTTCTGGCCACCCTTTTGCTGTTGGGTCACGTGGACCGCCTGGCCCCTGACCGGTACCGTCACTGAAACCACCAAAGGTTAGGTTTCATCATTCAGCGTGTGAGCGAGGTTAAGGGTCAAGAAAGAGAGTTTTTACATGTCACACAGGTCAAAGATTGAAACCACAGCTACAAGTCTGGTCCAGTTGATCTGTGTA
This sequence comes from Percopsis transmontana, assembly GCA_025447815.1. NCBI lineage: Eukaryota > Metazoa > Chordata > Actinopteri > Percopsiformes > Percopsidae > Percopsis > Percopsis transmontana. The sequence continues at coordinate 6,355 of JAOEHI010019275.1, read as the reverse complement.
CAGCCCTGTATCTCAGGTCCGCCCTCAAAACACCCACAAACCACTCAGGAGAAATGTTAGAATCCTTGGCAACCTTGGTTTAGCTGTGGTCACTTCAGAACAGTGACGAGGAGTTCCTCCGTGTTCCTCCGTGTTCCTCCGTGTTCCTCCGTGTTCCTCACAGCCATAGAGCTCCATCTACCCTATCCCCTGAACTACCCCCCTCCGCCCTAACCAGGTTCAGCTGCCCTGGGGCAGCCCAGCACACACACACACACACACACACACACACACACACACACACACACACAGCCCTGTTGAGTGCATGCAGGTCAGCACTTAGGAGCAGTTTTACTGGACGCGCCATAAATTATCCTAGAGATCGGACATTTAAATGCTGTGGTTTTGATTTTAACTGGCTATTGGCTGAGAATGTAAATCGTCTCGGCCACAGCTGTGGTTAAGGGTCTTTGTGACTAGTTCAGACACCCGGGCTGCTATTTCTGTAATTTAAAATGCATCTCCTTGGTTGATCACCGATGGTCGGGTGTCTGGGTGAGCACTCAAAGCTATTGTTTCTCTAGCGGGCTATTGAAAGTGTCTCGGAACAAGGTCAATGTGAGCAAAAGAACTGTAGATTAAAGAGACATTGCATCTTTAAAAGGTCCAATAAGCATTTTTCCCTCTGAAAACATTGTTTTGTGAAGTTTATACTGACACCTACTGGTCATGATGCAGTGCTGACCCACGGTGTGTAAATTAAATAGCTCATTCTGTATTTCTTGACTGTACACCTCACTTTAAAACATTTTTGTCTACAATATTACTTAGCGGACCTTCAAATGTGTTTACAGGTTAGATTATATGTAGAGAATTGCTTCTGCCATCTCAGAAACCTTCCCTCTGTGACACAAATTACCTCACAGTCTGTGGGCATTTTAACCGATATCATTACCTGGCAAGGCAACAGACCACAGCCAGGCGGAAATGCCTCCTTGCAGTTTTGAGCATCCTGAGGCCAGCCTGACTCCTCCATTCACTGTCCGTGCAAGGTGAACCGGGGAGGATTTATCTGCTACTGTTCGGGAAGTGCTGCGGTTTCGGCAGCTGTAATTTACGCCTCCGCATTTTCTCTTAAGGTTTCTTTTGACATAAACGTCCTGTAAATCTACCCACATGACGCTGGCGTAGTCTATACTTGTCCTAAAAACAATATTAACATAAATGAATGAGTTTGGACTGTCTAATACACACATGCACGTTTGGATACGTATGTCTTAATGTTTTCGTGTGAGGAAACAATTAAACAAGCTAGTCATGAAGCTGGTATGCATATGAGCTCAGCGTAACTTATTATGGGATGGAGTCCCCAGCGCCTCTGCAGCTACATGCTAATAACACTGGCTTATGCAACACAGAGAGAGAGAGAGAGAGAGAGAGAGAGAGAGAGATACTTGTAAGTAGGACAGCCCCCTCTGCTGTGACAGTGTGTAGGAGGAGAGGGGGGGGGGGAGGGAGAAAGGGAGGAGAGGAGGAAAGGAGAGAAAGAGGATGGTGTTCACTAGAGGTGATGATGTGATGGTTCAGACATCTGGACGAGAGCGATGATTGACAACTAATGTGCCATACTGTTTGTGTACTGGTGATAGACTTGATAGTAATAAACACAGGGGTGAGAGGAGGTGTGGGGTGGTTCAGCTGAGACAGCAGTGGTGTGATTCAAGTCCTCCACTCTCTCCCTTCACTCGGTCCTCCCGTCCACACGCCTGTTCTCTCTCTTCTCACTGGCATCTTTTACCGTCTGTAAAACGACCCGCATAAATAACGTCAGGTTATACTTATCCCGTGCGAATAGACGTGTGTAAATATTCCGTTAATCCTGTGGAAAAGGAGTTTATTTTTTAAGTATGGTGGCGCTGGAGATGGCATTTAGTTCGGGTCGGTCAGGTCTCTGGTTATGTACTTGTTTTTGAAAGCAACATTCACTCCAAACTGAAATTAGGCACAAAGTTTCAGCCCTTGTCCAGTGGCCTGTTTTGTTCCCTTGGGTTGGCGCCATGTTTTGTAGTTATGAGCACTGGAAGCTAAATGTCTGGGTGTGATGGCAGTGCGTAAAATTGCATGACTCAATTGCCTCCCAATGTAAAACGAATCCCGTCCGAATAGGGCTTTATGCTTCCTTTTTCCACCCAGCAACATTTATAATTCATGTTTTCAACGTCATTATTTTACATAACACCCCCTGTAGACGTCCTGTGTGATGATGTGTATTGTTATTATTCCTATTTGTTAGAACCCAGCAGTTAGACCGAGCCGATGCCCGGCAGGACTGGTGTATACGTGCCTTTTTCCTGTCCATATATGCGCTGGGATGGCATGGTGCACTCGTCCTGAGGTTGCTTTTCTGTTTAGCCTGCAGCTAATGTCTCTTATTGTGTGTGTGTGTGTGTGTGTGTGTGTGTGTGTGTGAGAATATTAGAATCTGGTCCAGCAATTCTGACCTAGTCTGGTTCAGTAACTTAAAGAGGTCATCCCTTGCCGTGCGCATGTAAATATAGGTCACACACACACACACACACACAGACGCAAGGCTAGGCAACTGTGAGTGAGCAGGGCAGAAGGGGATTCACCACTCATTCTAATCTAATGTGAACATACCCAGCATCTGGTTTCTCATCACATGTGGAGCATAGTGCTGTCTACACGCCAAGAGGAAGGCCTTCTACTGTGGGCAGTAAATGATGTCCCGCGAGCCCTAGGGGGCGCTGTGTTGTCAGGGCCTCCATAACAAATGCGTGAGCAGCTAGTTCTGTCAAGAGTGAGGGCGGCCTACTGGTGACATGATGGCCCAGATGCAGACCTCATTACCTCCCTGTTAAAGCAAGCGCCCCATCGATCGGTCTGCTCCTGCTGCAGTGAGGGGCCTGTGTGTGTGTGTGTGTGTGTGCGTGTGCGCGCGCTGGTGTCAGATAACATGCGGCAGATCTCTGGAGAGACCAACTTCCATCAGAACGATGAACGATCTACTTCCTGAAACCCAGACCCTTCAGGGTCAAACATGTAACCAAAAAGTCCTCTCTGTCTCTCTCTCTCTCTCTCTCTCTCTCACTGTCTCTCTCTACTTCTCTCAGCCTCTGTAGGCGATGACACAGATTCTCTCCACCTCAGAGAAGTCCCACAACCCCCCCGCCCAAAGATTCCCTGTGTTTCTAAATCTGCTATATGTGTGTGTGTGTGTGTGTGTGTGTGTGTGCATGTGTGTGACCTAGAAGACGGCTGCAGGTAATTCCTTGGGTTTGAACCAGGTCACCCTGCTAATAATACTCGGCCTCACCAGAAGTACCCGGGCTAGCTCGGTACCTTGTGGAACATGATGTTAAAGGATACCAGCTTCTAAAACCTCATAATTGTGACACTGTACGGTCACTGTTTTCCTGTTCAGTTGGTGTCACTTCCCCTGGGCCGGGACAGGCTGGTGGCCTGCTGCACCGACCAGGCCAGAAATAACCACACACACACACACACACACACACACACACACACCCTGTCAGGATGCTGGTTAGAGGGTCTGGGTGGGTTCTGTTGCCTGACCAACCCAACACCCTCTCTCTGGGCTGGTGGGGGGGTATATATGAGAGATGAGGGCCAGGCCGAGGGTGCTTTACATGGCCTCTAGGGTCCATGTTAAAGGGCTAACATGCTGCAGAATGTTGGAGAGCACCTACTGTCCTGCTGATCACTGATCCATTCATAGGTTTTGCAAGTGCTCATAGGGACTTAATATGCTATATATACATGTGTGTGTGTGTGTGTGTGTGTGTGTGTGTGTATGTATGTATGTATGTATGTATGTATGTTGGAGGGTCCCAGGCAGCTCAACGATAGGTTTTCATAAAGCAGGTTTTTGGGGAACATATGAACCCCCCCAACCCAGACCCCCTCAAACACCACATGGTCTCATCTCATTAGCAGAACACATGGCTGTGTGTGTGTGTGTGTGTGTCTCTGCAGGAGGGGAGCAGCTGGCTTTAGGGACGTGTCAGAGGCCAGGGCTGTTAAACAATATCACGTGCGCGCACACACACGCCAACATGTCGTGTTGCTCTGTGTGTGTGTGTGTCTGTGTGTGTCTGTGTGCACGACGGCCTCTCTGCTTCACTGTGTCTTAAATGTAATTTACTTGATGTTACCCTCTGCTCAAAGCAGAGATCTAAGGTCTCTAAAGCCTAAAAGTATGACCTCACACCGGAGTGTTAGCTAATGGAGGGTTGTCCCTGAAGGCTCCCGGCCCAGGGGGTGTGTGTTTCCACGGTGACATCATCATGTCAACCTCTGTGTTTTGTTGTTAGGGAACACGGCCTCCATAAAGGCAACTTTCCACGTGCTGTTCAATGAAAATATAACCTCTGTGTGGAAACCGAGTGGCTCCATGGAAGTTTCAAACCTCGACTGGGAATATTTGTGTATTATATTAGTCTCTTTAATGAGACCTTTCACATAGTTCACATAGTTCACCCAGTTTAATCAAAACAATTACAACTTTCCCTGCTATAAGTATGTGTTGATGTCAGCGCATTTCAATGTCTTGGTTCAGAACCCGTAAGAGGTGTTTGTGTACATTGCATTGTTGTGTGCGGCTAGTGGACGAGGTTCTGTAGCTGTCAGGCGTCTAGCGTTACTGCTCAACTGCAGCGCGTGTCCTGGCCTCGTGCAGACGCTAGACAGACGCTAGCTGCCCCGGCAATGTTAGCTCAATGTTAGCTCAATGTTAGCTCAATGTTAGCTCAATGTTAGCCCTGTTTGAAAAGGGGCCAGACTCGCATATGAGCAGACTACACACACACACACACACACACACACACACACACACACACACACACACACACACACACACACAGAGCAAGCTACTATCCCCCAGCACAAGGACTCCTTCTTAAGGCTGACGACAGGCACCGTGGTCCAACAATGGCTGACACAGTGTGTGTGTGTGTGTGTGTGTGTGAATGCCAGCTGGTGCTGCCGTCTTTTTGTTCGTCACATCGGTGATGATGTGACATGGCATGAGACACACACACACACACACACACAGACACTAGAGGGAAGAGTGATGTGTGTGTATTATAGTTTTGTTGTCATGGTGGTCCTCTTGTTATTTAACCAATATCACATGAGCGGGAGTGCTGTTGTACGTCAGTTGTTGGTGGACACTGCTGTGTCCACCAAACGCATTTTTTTTGTCTATTTTCTATAAAAATTCTATGAAGTTCAGCGCTAAAGTTAACTAAAGTTATAGAGACCACACCGCTGACGTTCACAACGAAGTAATGCAAAAGTGCTAGAGGATGGTTTTTGTAACCTGGCAACAAGCGCTCGAGAGGGAGCGCTCTGGAAGCCCTCTGAAGACGAGGTTGTGGCCAGTGCAAAAAACCCATTTGGTGGAAACAGGCTCTAACAGCATGACCTCGAGTGTGATATTGCTTTTATACATCAGTTCTGCAAGCGCCTTTTATTAGTTAACAGTAATAAGCAACAACAGATTATGTGTTTGTTTGTTTATTTATTAATTGATTTGGCTCTGCCATCGCAAATAGTTCCGCAACTGGCCTGGGACTGGACTGTTGCCAAGCAACACATAAAAATTTGCCTGCACACTAGCATGCTACTTTGTGTAGGTCTACACAACACAACACAACAGTTGGTTCCGACCAAATAATTTGATTGGACAAGAGGCATTCCATCAGTGCTGATATAGAGTATAACATCACTGGGTCTTTTAACTATACATGTATCCCTCTGCTTTACAGACGTTTTTTGTTAATACACAAGTCAAATTAAACTACATACAACTCTTTTTATAATTTTAACCAAACTGATTGTTAAGTAATCCATTAAAGATCCTTTGAGCGATGACATCACACCAGGAATCTATCCATTAATATTTATCAGCTCATCAAACCATGCTGTTGAAGGCTTTGTGGACAATGATCTGCCTGGCATTAGTGTTATTAGTGTGTGTGTGTGTGTGTGTGTGTGTGTGTGTGTGTGTTGGGTGTCTGCCACGGTGCCCCAGGGTCTGTCCTCTTGGCATGGGGTGGGTTGAATGGGGCATTTCATGTAACACACACACATACACACACACACTAATAACACTAATGCCACACAGACATTGACCACACATTCCCTCTCCTTCTGACGGGGTTTCTAAGGAAAACCAGCTTTCCTTTCCTTCCCTCTCCCTTTCTTGTGCCTCTCTCTCTCTCTCTCTCTCTCTCTCTCTCTCTCTCTCTCTCTCTCTCTCTCTCTCTCTCTCTCAAAACTCTTGTTTTCTATTATAGAGTGGACCTCTAAAGAACTGTACTTCTCTCTCTCTCTCTCA
>JAOEHI010019265.1:13174-28295 GCA_025447815.1 Percopsis transmontana | reverse complement strand
AGAGAGAGAGAGAGAGAGAGAGAGAGAGAGAGAGAGAGAGAGAGAGAGAGAGAGAGAGAGAGAGAGAGAGAGGGCATGATGTCAGTTGCAATCACCACTATCAAGTGTTGGCAGTATTGACAGCATCGAGCAATCCTGTGGGGAGAGGTTTGGTAAACAAGTGAAAAGGCTAAAACTTTATAGGGTTAATCTCATCTCATTCTGGAGCAGATAAAGCCCACCTTGGGTTAATAACTGGCCCAGAGGGGTGGGAGAGGAATTCAAATCAAATGTGGTTGGATTTATTGTCATATAATGTCATATAATTGTAAAATTCTATATATTATTGTTGTTGTTGCTTATATGCTGCTTCGTTTTGGGGGATGTGGCAAAAACAAGTTTATTTATCTTAAATACTGATAGCTCTGCTCGTGTGTCAACTGTAAATACCATGGAATTTGCTTCTGTCTATATATGGTAAGGCAGAAATGAGAATAATGTGCCACTTCGAAAGCTGACTTTAACAGAGTTTTAATGACTTAAAAATTTTTACACACATGGCATAATAGTGTTGTCAGTGATTTCATTTGATTTTGGACATGCTTACATGCTTACATTATTATCTCATACCAGAATATTAAAGTTTTTGAAAAATGTCACGAAAGAGTCACAGTTATTTCTAAGACAACAATTCCAAGTGTAGAAGTTTCCAATGTTATGATGAACTTATTATGTTTAATTAGAATCTACAGTAATAGTAACAGTTTTGAGTTACGTATATAAGTGAAGTGGAGTCCGGTGGAGTCCAGCTGTAAAATCAAGTGGCGTGACGTTCATCATAAACAGATGAGCTAAAAGCTCTCCGAGTTTCCACAGTGGGCCAGCACAGACGACAGGCCAACTAAAAGTAAATCGAGCCATTTGCTTTGCTCGACTTTGCGAGACTGGCTGCCATAAGGCCCCACATTCATGGGATGACCTTCACAGTTCCCATGCATGCCAACGACCTCTAAGGTTGCTGATCCCTAATCCCAAGCACATAGTTTCCATGGAAATTGGCCCATATTCTTAACCATTGAGATAAGATAAGATCATTTAAAACACAAAAAAGAGTAGTAATAGTAATAAAGCAATAAATATAATTGTGCCATTGCAACAAAAAAAAAGTTCAGGAACAGGAAATCAGGAACAGGAAAACAGCTGCAACGCTGTGCTGTGCAGACTTTGGAACAGCAACACACCACACCCTTACATTGATTGGCTTCCGTCTTCATTTGAATTGGATTGCTCTCTGAACTTGTGCAGATAATAATAATAATCACTGAGGGCTGTGTGCACATTGGGAAGCTACTGCCTGGGAATCTGTCTGAAGGCTACTTTAATTAAAGAGTTATTTTGAGAGTTCTAAATAGTTGCTTTGATGAGACCACATCACTGTATACCCAGCCTATCTTCGCCAGAAACAAATAATCATAATAATAATAATCTTAAACCGGGGTTTACAAAGACCTTTAAAGAGATGGACAACAACGGCAACAACAACAAAAAACAAATACATATGGCACTTCAATATCCTAACAGCTAGCAGTGACCTTAGCTAAACCAAATAAAAATGCTTCCAGCTCAGCATCGACTATTGTACTACTGTTCCTGTAAAGATCCCACATTTATGGATTAAAGTTCTGCTTTGGTGTGTCGTCCCACTTCCCTGATCAAAACAAAGAAAGTAAATTCTGCCCTGAAAAAGGGGCCCTACAATACCACTGACATCCACAAGATATGAGGAATGCTGCCCTGCAAAGAGGCAACAGCAGTAAACAGGCATATCAGCTGTCCAGGGCTGAGCGCAAGTAGACTAGCTATGACTTAACGAAGAGGGGTGTGTGAGCAGCCTCATTTCGCCTTTGTGAGTATTGGGTTACCCAATCTGGGCCCACATTTACAGAAGAGGAAGGGAACATTTGAAAGATAATAGACTTATAGACGATTAATTTGTTGATGCTTGGTTGCACAATGGGAGCAAATGTCTCAGTGTGGACGTGGAAAGGTATAAGGACATGGTCAGTAGTAGTAAGGCATGTGTCCAACATCTCCCCTGTTCGCATCAGGGTGGCAAGGTTCCGAGGACTTAATTGCTTGGCTCCGGGGAAGCTTAAAGAATTAAAGATTGACAGTGCTGAACAGGTGGACATAGCTAATCTAACCTTTACTCGGCATATGAAAAAGACAATGGAACACCAGACTTTGTCTGGGCTACCTTTAGTTCCATGGTTCTGAAACTGCATCCATTGCATATGCATCCATTTTTGAGGGCTTTTTGTGGTTGTTTTGTGTTATTTATTTTTTATTATGGTATACTGAAGAAGTTGTTCATTACTTATGTGTACGAGGGAGGTCACAAGCAGTGAACCGCTTCATTGTGGTGTCATGGGTCAAAAGGTGTGAGAACCGCTGCTTAATATGGCCCCCTAAATGCTGCACAATGCAAAATCAAAGGGAGTGATACATGGCTGTTCACTTAAACCCGCATTTAAACAGTATCAAGTTATTGTACACAACTGTTAAAAGTGAAGGCATCCCACAAAAAGATTAGTCACAGAGAACAGAGCTGCTGACTTTGAATGCCTTGCTGTCACGGTCTCATAGTGACCCAGCCGATTCCAGCCACATATTGAAACCTCCCTCTGCGCTAATCCTTTCAAATCCTTGACAAAATATCCCGGTTATGTATACCCGTCCCAGCCAGCGTGCCCATGGCTAAATCAGTAAAGGGGCTAGCTCTGTAACTTCTCCACTGTATCACTCTCTGAGGGGGTCTAAAGATGGAGGCCACGGTGTTCATTGTTAGGTCTTCACCTGTCAATAACAGGTGATGGTTTGGGTGGAGAGAACATAAAATAAATAGACCCTGCAGATGAGATTTGGACAACAACAGGAGCTCTATCTTTAGTCATGTGCTTGACAAGCCAAGCCAAGGAAATAAGTTATACAGCTGCATAGATGAACTATGGGATACAGCATGTATTCTCTCTATATCTTCCCCTGCACCCCTGTAATAAGCCCTTTAATATTTAATATGGGGAAAAAAGAGATTGTAGGTCAAAGTTAGATGAGTGAAATAGGAGCCGTACACAATTATTTCAATATAGTTACTTACAGTAATACATAATACATCACATAATTGTTCAAAGGAAATCTTTTGACCATAAAAATTGCACCATAAGACACACAATTGGGTAAAGTATACATACAGTGGGAGCTCATTTGGAGCTACCAAAATTACTAATATTTTTTAAGAAATGAAGGGTACCAGGCATCATGTAATAAATAGAATGAATGAGGCCAAGAGGTCATTATAAGAATAGGATGGTAAACGCTGTGTGGAAAGAAATGCAAGGAATAATTAATGGTCATATAATACATGTTTCTACACCCATGTCACAAGATGTATGGAGGCAGTTGCCTGATTTTACATTCCCTTTTTTTTTCCAGTCAAGCGTCCGATTAAATGTGTGGTGGTGTCATTTTAGAGCTGTTTATTATTTACTGCTCAGGAATTTCCCCGCACCTCTGGTTCCATGGCAGTGTCAACAGAATCTACTGTCCACAAAATGGTAGGACTAGATCGCTACCACTGTACCTACACAATCATATGACAATGTAGGCCTACATAAACAATTAGAATGCTGTATTTCTCTATAGAGTGCAATAAACGGATATCATCTTCTACAATGAGAAAGTGGGTGCGAATATCCAAAGCAAGCCTTTGCAGTTGAAGTCCTAAGAAGATGACCTCATAGCTCCATCTGAGGACTACAAACAACACTGGCCCCATAAGGCTAAAATGAAGACAGGATATTCCCAGAATGCATTTCACAGGGGTCAATGAGCCAATTTTAGCAGAGTAACCAATGGCAAATGAGCACTCGTACTCCGCACACAGGAGAGGCTGGATCAGATTTCACGGCGGAGACACGAACGCGCATACAAGCAGTAAAAGAAAGAGGACAGAGCGTTCTACCGTTTCATAATCTCTCCCTTTTGGATGTAAAGGTTCACCATCCTTGGACACTAAGTGCACACTAACTGCCTGTGATGACACATTCTGCTGGGAATGTGTCCACGAGGGCAGGTTTTTATGGGTGTTATGTGTTACCAATAAACTGTACTTTTGCTCATATTTGTTTCGCAGCACATCATTACTTGAGTGCACGGTCATCAGCGCTCAAGATATGTCGTTAGCGGCTAAGGCTGGCCTTCTGGTTAAGTAATGCGATTAATAATCCATCAGCGCAACACCAGGCATGCCAGGCTGTAGAACTCTAGACAGCTAAGACGTAGTTCTATCCTCCGAGCTGGAAAGGGCTTTCATTATGGAACCCTAAAGTCGATGCCATATACATTCATTCATGGCTCCGAGGACCCACCCCATGGATAACTGAGACATTAGACAGGCAGAAGGAAATGGAAGGATCCCTAGATGTACTGTATCACACCCTGGTGTCATTTAATGTGCAAACACATTAGGAAGCCCAGGAAACACAGAATAGTTATATAAATTACAATAAACACCAAGCACACACGCACACATAACCACATACAGTATACTGAGTCAATAACTCCGATTTTTTAGCAAATGAAGGTGAATATTACATCCCATAGCCCACTGTATGAGTTAGTCTGCATGCTTAAAAGAGAGTATAAAGCATCTAAATTGGTAGCAGGTTATTGATTCCCACGTGTATTTGTCCTTTGCTTTTATCGTCCTTAAGGGCTTCCTGTCAAAATGTATATTGCTATAACACCGACCGTCAACAGCCATGGCTGTGAACCGTGTGATCTAAGCGCTGTTCAATGTGCTCTAAATTTGCTACAGTTTTTGACAGTAAAATTTGAGTTTTATGTTGTCTTCAGCAAGGTCTAATCAAAGCCTTTCTTTTATCTGTAAAATCTGTAAAAATGTATCACTCCCGACAGTCCTGACAGTTAAAATTTTAGGGACACAATTTTGGAGATATGTATTAGAAGTATAATTTCACTATGACATATATTTGACAAACTTTTAGTGTCATCCTAAGTCTAACTTTGATGTGAATCAACATATTTATCTATGTAACGTGCATGGGATTTGGTCTATTATGTCTTTAAATCCAACGTTACAGGATGGAAGGTGAAACTGACACGACTTAAATCTCTTTAACAACACAGTGAAAGCCCTTCTCAAATTAAAGAGCTCACTGCCAAAGTTTCCTCTGTGATCTTTGTCATCATGCTGCCCCCTTATGGTTCCATTCGGGATAGTTGATTCCTTTTCCTCACACAAGAGGGGAGTGTAGTACTGCCCTCGTGAGTGTTCGTGTCACAGCAGTGCAGGCTTCAAAGGCCTCCTTCCCTATTAAGAAACTGTCAACTCCGCCAAGACAAGCAGGATACACATTTGAAGGCCTTTTTCCTTTCACAACATACATCCTCTGTGTTCTTATGAAGTAAAGAGCATCCTTAAAACAAAACTTTTATTAAAACAGAGTCACATAGTTAAACCATACAAAAGCAAAATCATTTAATGTCACAGAAAAACTCTCCAGGTGGATAATGAGCTGGATTGGATATAAATATTCTTGCTGTTTGATTAGTTTGAACAGTCTGGCTGTGTGGAGCAAGCTGGGCCAATTTCTTCAATGTCATCAATATCATCAATATCATCAATGTGGTCGTCCTGGACATGAAGTCCACTGGGGTTGCCATGGTTACAGTGGTCAGAGTCTTGACTGGTGTCGCGATTCAGTTGGGCGTATTCGACTGATCCCTGTTGAAAAGGAGTTGACAGTAATTTCAAAATGACCTGAAGATAAGATAACACTTTACTGATCGCTGGAAGGAAATTAGGAAGAAAATAAGAATTTAAGAAATATTTTTCTAAGATACAATACAGATTGTGTGGTTTCTGCCTGCTAACGACTCCTGATCTAATTGAATGTTCTGTGTACAATATATTATTACTAATTCCATCTGACAGCAGTGACTGTTGCATATTGATGTTTGGTGGTGAGACCAATACAAAACTACCATAAACAAAAGTGTGTTTTTAATCAGCAGCAAGAATTTAGTGCTTTATATGACCTGTCCACAAACAATAAAGGGAGTCTCCTTTTTATTGTACAGTGTCTTTCTGTAAGAGGTCTCTCTAAACAAAGTAACCATAAAGCCATGAATGTCTGTGTGCATGCCTGTGTGTGTTGCTTACCCCATCAGCTTGTTCAGCGGCACCTGCAATAATAAAAACCAGAGGACGAGCTTAATAATCAGATGACCTCCCCTTTACCGTGCCCACCAAAACTACAGGTTATGACAATTTGAGTGCGCTATGAATGCGCTAATAACCTTGCTAGCAGGAATGATTGTTTGACAAAAAGGAAAACCCAAGCCTGTTATTTTGTTCCCTTAGTTGACATTTTGTCTCTAAATTGCCTGTGACTCAACAATGGTTGACTTTATTTTTCCATGGGCATTAAACAATGGGGATTGAGCTCACTTAGCCAAATGTAGACTCCCTGTTTGGCTCTCATTGTTGGAACAGGAAGTTTCCTTTGACGAAGGCAGGAAGTTGACACCTGGTGACTGGGCTCACTGCCTTTACAGCACATTCTTTTAATAACAATGCAGATGCTTACATTTAGAGCTAGCTTGTTCCTGGTGCATTTTTCAAACGTAAGCAAATGTGCCAAGCTCTCTGACGGCAAACCGTACGAAAGAAGAGGATGAGTGACTCAGGAACAGGATGTTAATTGTACCTTGCTTGGAGTTCTGCACTTCACTGTACACTGTGTCCGTGCCTTTCTTCGCTGGAGCTGGGATACAGGGACAAACGCATTGTAAACACATCATTCATAAAGACACTATGGGGTCAATGCGATGCAGATTTATTGTGCTTCACAATCAAAAATAATCCTTTGCAATTTTAGTGCCAAAGTCACGTTTTCTTGTTTTTTTGTTTTTTTATTCAGTTTGTTAACCTCTTAAGGACCACTGTACTGCCATCAGGACGATATAGTACTATGTAGCCTATGTGTACGAGGTGGTTCTTACAGGGTTCATTTATGAGATATAAAGGTTTAGAGCTGGCTTTCTATAAATCCTCATAATTTAGTATTGTATAGAAAATGCAACAAAAAAAGTGTACATGTTCAATAAAGTTGGTTCACCTTTACTGGGGTTGATTTGTTGGGTCTGGACCTCAGTGTATTGTGTCTCTGGTTCCTCTGGAGAGGCAACACTGTTCTGGTCATCAGATTCTGCAGTACAACCAACAGGAAAAACGCTCAATAATTACAGATATCATTCTTGTTTTGCCGTCCCGCAGATCTTTTAATATGTCTCCCTGTGTTTGTTGTAAATATATATCACTTTAGGTGTAGTTTTGTCAATAAAAGCAAAGCGGAGAGCTTTGTCTGTTGCCCTGGTAACTTTCTTCCTGATGCCTAAACCACATCACTTCCTGTGGGCCAGTATATTTCCTTGCTGTCGAACCCAAGGGGTCTCATGTTGGATACTGTTGGATTTACTGGGGCAATTACTATTTATTACCATTAATATCAATTAAAAGTTAATGTGTTGCTATAAAATGGTACTATACATTTTTAAATTGAAAAAGGATAGGAATAAAAAAATGCCATTAGCAATAATAGTTTTTTGTTGTAGCTTTTAAGCAGTCCTTAAACTGACCCGACGCTCTAAAGCGTATTTAAAACTGGTTTATACTGGACCGACCAGAGCCTGAGATGTGTTCACTCCAGACACTCCTCCCCATCACGCCTGGTGTGACTGTACATAGAGGAGAGATACTATACTTAAAACACCTTTTCTGTTTTGGCTGTCTAAACACTGGAAATAAAGAACAGTGTCTTTCATTGGAACTTTTAGTGTGAGCTTTACCATTAGCATCCTGGTTGACCTTTGCCTGGGTGAGGCTCAGCCTCTCTACTTTGGTGCCTGCTGATTTCCTGTGAAGGGGTGGATGATAAAACACAATCGGCACTTTTAAACAGGAAGCTCTGACATGGGTGTTGCCATAGCAGCTTCTTATGTAAATCGCATTACTTCACCTCCAAAAGCCTGCTGTTAGTAGAGCTTACTCACACAGACAGCGATCTTGATTTGCTCCCCTTAAACGGTAGAAGGCCTTTTTTAATGAGGATCGCGAGGATAAGGGCCACCGTGAGCAGGATGCAGGAGGCCGCTATAAGACCTTTCTTCCAGCCAGCCATCCATACTGTAGAGGTATAAGTGTAAATAGATACATTTGAATACAACATTTTTGTTTAGCTCTCATTCCTACAGAGATTACTTCTCTACCACAAATGATTACAGTTGGAAAAAGTACAGGCTGACTTGGAAAGTATCAGATTTCAATGTATCAACAATCTAGGACACCTCAGCAAAGTAGAATGAAGTAAATAATAGTGTCTTCCTCTTGTGTGGTTACAGGACATTCTCTCCAAGGGCTAAGCTTCCTCTCGTAACCTCCAACAATACTTATAGGTGTAAAACAAAGCTATTAGCAGGAAATTGGACCGGTTTTACCCACCAGGCATTGCTTTCGACACTTCTTGCTGTAAAGTTCAACTGAAATGGAAGCTGATTGGCCCAGGTATTTTTTGACAGAGCAGGGACGGTTTTGAATAGAAGGTATTTGACTGGCTTGCAGTCAAACAGTTAATAGAATAACTTCAGAATAACTTCAGAATGACTTCAGAATAACGCAAATACAGTGTTTTTGAACGCATTTTCCTACAACCCAGTGAAACACCCATAAAAATGTATACAAAGTATTCTTTGTATCTTTCAAAAATAGTTGAACTGCTAAAATGTGAGTTATGAGAGTCCAACAGCGATTATATGTTTCTTGCTTTCTCAAGCATGCATAACACACACCTCCGACTGTGACCGTGTAGCTCCTCTTGATATCGCCCGCTTGGTTGGTGCTTACACAGTAGTAATCCCCTCTATGCTCTTCTCTGATGCCTTTAACAGAGTACGAGCCTTTCATCAGTTGGAGCGTCTGGAAAGCAAGAGGGTCCTTTTTCTCGCTATGGTACCAGGTGAAGGTAATGGGCGGCGTTCCTCTCTGAACAGAGCAGACAAGGCTCATGTCTGACCCTTCAGAAACCTCCCCATTTGGGTATACGGTCAATTCCGGCCTGGACACAGGCTCTGTGGGCGATAAGAAGCACGTAAATAAGGTTAAAACCTCTCTTATATTGGGTCGGTGCTGTTTCAGTGCCTGCCATACAGTACCTATAATGACAGCTGTGTGTTGCAGCGTCTGCCCTGAGGCCGTCATGGGGGGGGTGTAATCATGATTTTTGGCGTGGCAGAGGAAGTTCATGATGTCTGTTTTCTTATGGATGGCTGAGGTGTTGAAAATGGCCTTGTCCCCAGGCCTGCTCACCACCTTGGTGACAGCCTCCCTGTTGGGGCCATACAGCGTGTAGGTGATGGGTAGACTGCCTCTGTCGCTGTGACAGTGAAGATAGAAGGGCTTTCCCAGCACTATCCTGCCTTTCAGCACGCTTAGTGTTGGCTGAGACACTGGAACTAAGGGGGACACGACATGACGACATTAAATAGCATAAAATAACGTAAGGTAACATAACTTTGGTTGCAGTCTAAATGTATGTATGTTGTGATTTTACAGAAGCCTACCTTTTGCAATAATACTTTCGGGTGCACTCTCCTTTTTGATATCTTTGCCATAGGCTTTGGCTTTACATGTGTAATTGGTATTTTCTGAAGCACGTGCGACAGCACTGTATGTGGCCGTGTGTGTCAGTTGGATGCCATTTTTGTAGATGGAAAACTGCATTGTTTCATTGTTGATAACCTCAGCAGCAAAATGAGAGATGGAGCAGGTCAGGTTGAAACTCTCTCCTTCAAATACATCTTTTGGCACTACTTTCAGGTGTGGCTTTGAGAACAGCTCTGTTAAGTTCACACACAAGAAGTCAATAGTTTTACAATGGCCACTTTTATCAGAACAATATTCTTACGGTGCTCATAATTTTAAATTCAGGAAGGTGTCTACTGCTTGCCTCTGACTGTGATGGTTAAAGAGCTCTGCTTCTGGACTTTACCCCACTCCGCCTTACACACCAACTCCCCCGAATCTCCTGCTTTTACTTTATATTGATGGTTGAGGGCACCAGTGGCCTTTTTGAGGATAGTTTTGTCCTTGGTGAGAAAAACATCAATATTTCCCTGTTGTGATATCACTTTACAGACCACCTCGATGATATCTCCTTCGAAGACCCTTTTGGAGGGCAGCACATTCATGATAGGGGAAATGGAGAAGGCTGGTGGACACAAGAGACTCAGTTAAATACATACTCCAGGCAAAGCAATAACCCGTGTTTGCTTGTGATATCTAAATCCCCTCTGGTGCCTTAATCACCTTTGACAAGCACTTGAACCTTGTTGCTGTTGTCAGAGTTACCGGCTGCGGTAAACATGGGGAGGTTATAGTTGCAGTACAGGTAGCTGTCCCCAGCCTGCTGCAGGACCAGTTTGGTCTCAGATGTGTTCCTTCTGGCCACTGTATGCTTGATCAGCTGAGAAGCCCCACTTCTAGTTAGTTGGTAAAAGTAG
Source organism: Percopsis transmontana (assembly GCA_025447815.1). Taxonomy (NCBI): domain Eukaryota; kingdom Metazoa; phylum Chordata; class Actinopteri; order Percopsiformes; family Percopsidae; genus Percopsis; species Percopsis transmontana. Next base: position 17,675 of record JAOEHI010019265.1, on the reverse strand, counting down.
AAGCGCAGGACGCCTTTCTCCTCAGGAGCACTGCAGGTAGCTACAATCTCCTCACTCTCAAAGGGTTGGGTGTTACTAAGGTTCAGCACAGGGGTCTGCAGGCCTGCAACGAGAGTGGAGAGTTCAATTCATTTGGAATTATTGTAATCTGACATAATAGCCTTCACAGGAAATCTGTTGCACGAATGGTATAAACCACTGTGAATTAAAATGAATTGAATTCATCCCCTTGTCGGCAGGGTGCAGAGTCCTGCAAGGGTTCGGGTACCCGACGGGTGACCCGCAGATTTTGAGGAAACGGGTGAAAAATATCCTACTGTGTAATTTGCGGGTACAGAGGGGGACCGCAGGTCAGAATTGCAACTCTAAAGCCATTTTTAAAACGTTTGTGCAAACGTTAAATGTATATATATTTTTAGGAACACATCCACAGATGTTGGAGACAGACAACGTTCAGCCTAAGTTTTTATCTTGTAGGCTAACGTTACTTCAGCTGATGCTAGACTTGTAGTGTTAACAGTCGTTTTAATACCTCTGTGTGACCAGTGAGGCAATAAACATTGTTTTGTATCTGATCTATCAGTCTTTTGAGGTTTTTTTTGTTTGGGTACGGGTCGGGTTTCGGTTCTATTTAAAGTGGGTCGGGTACGGTATTTAATAAATGCTGCTGCTGGTTAAGGGGTCGGGTGCGGTTTTAAAAAACGGGACCCGTGCAGGACTCTGGCAGGGTGTAACCATCGCCTACCTACCTGTGACGTTGAGTGTTGTAGGTACGCTGGTTTTACTCTTTTCCTGAACCCTGACTTCACACTCGTAAGTTCCAGAGTCGGCTGCCCTGGCTGAGGAGAGTACGTACACAGCTACCGTGTCTGTGGTGGTAATATTGTGAACAAGGTCGTCGCAGATGAACATAAAGGTGTGTGTCAACTGGTGCGAAGGGTTGTGACTGATGCTGACTTCACAGCTCAAGTTCACAGGTGTCCCAGTCTGTACTGCTGTGCTGGAAATGTTGAGGGTGACGCTGTCTATTGTGTAAACTGTATGACAGACACAGGCACATATATTTTAATAAAACAAGGATATTATAATCCATTGTGTCAAATAAAAATAAACAAAACAAGTGTAAGGTTAAGAGATTGCCCACCTCCACTCACATAATGTCTGGTGTCAGTTACTCGGACGGTTATGGGTGGAATCAATGCTTGTGCATTTTTGCAGTGGCCAGCACTTTTACTCTAGAGAAGGGCTTCTCCACACAAGGGTTCTGATCCCCTGGGAGGTTGCAAGATGTGACCTCCCAGTCAAAAATCTTGAGAAGTGCTAGAGAGACCAGTGTATCAACTAGTCTGGCTGAAAGCTGAGATACAATGTTGTATAAAGCCGTGCATTTGGCAAAAACTGCGATTCAGTGGTCACAAGCTGCTATTTCCCAAATGTGTGATGAGTGGACAGCTGATACCAGCTGCTCTTCATTAACACAACTCTTTAATTTTGTTTTCCTTTTGCATGCTGTTCCCCCGAAGATGTGTTATAATAACATCATAAATAGTGTGACTGCCTATTGTGCGCAAAGATTTAGAATGTATTTACCTAAATATGTTATTTAAGAAATGGGATTGTATCAGCTCCACTGTACATAGGTCATGTAGTACTCTATTATTTTTCTCCATAATACAGGTGAAGTCCAGAGAAAAGCCTCCCCCAGGCCCCACTCCTTTCAACAGTAGGTAAGAGCTTCTGGAGGAAGGAAAAAGCCTCAACAAACACTGTCTGACCTTTCTTCCCCCCTGGGAAAGCTGTGTAGATTTATCCCAGCCTCTATTCTCTGTTCACAGCAACAACAAAACAATGCAACCTGCCCTAACAGCCATTGTAGTCCACATCCTCTGCTAATGGATTTTCAATGGAGACTTGAAATACTCACTCCACGTAACAAGATGAGATACTATTAGGACACTATTTTGCTGGGAAGATAGATTTGGGGGGAATACATTCTCATGCGGTCATGTAGCAAATTAAAATACACCTGTACATCTCAGTAAAGACATGAAAAAAACCCAGAAGCAAACAATACAAAACCAGTAAAATACTGTTTATGTTAGTGAAAATACCCCCTGGGTCTAAGACAATGAAGACTAGCTAACCTCAACGCATCTCTACACTGCATATCACGTCAAATGCAAAATGTTCTTTCATACTTACATGGCTGACCTCCCACACGTTGCCCTGTATTTGAAGAAAAGCAGAGGAATAACTATAATAAAAGTAATAATCACAACATTATGCTGAAGTGCGTTGGGTCCTTACAGCAGTATTGGAGGCTGCTCAGCAAGAGCAGGAGGTAGGAAAAGCTGGAGTCCATATTGATGGACGGCGGGAAGGTCTCACTGTGCCGGGCCAGAAGGGTGAAGGGTTGGACAGGGTACAGGGGAGGTCCCCAAGAAAGAGAGGTGGAGTGTTTGTAAGGAGAACTCTGTTTGGTTGCGTGTCTCTCTGTGTGTGTGTGTGTGTGTGTGTGTGTGTGGTTGTGTGTGACGTATTTCATCCTTATCATAAGCCCCCTGTGTGCTGCTTGATTGACCAGGAAATGTTGCTTCCTCAGGAATCAGGATATTCAAGCTGCGCCACAGACGCCTTGGCTGTTCATGTCAACAGTATCACATTCAGTCTTTGAGGTAGAGGGTTTTCGTTAAGGAAAGAGTTGTTGTGTGGAATAGATTAAAGCGTACAGTAGTTTGCAGACTGACCTGGTATAGAGATTATTTCTCAGCATAGATTATCTGGTTAGGGGTTGAATATTTTTTTTCCAAAGTAACTTCTAGAAACTAAACCCCCAATATCCACTGACCTATATGTAGTTAGTTCAGCAGTTCATAACATTGCAGATCTGTAAATAAACAACTTTACATTTACACTCCTTGATTGTGCTGTAGTGCAATATGGACTCCAAATTTCCTCCACTGCTCTCTGTTTATACTTTAAAACTGTCCACGACAGAGAATGGTATGAACTTTGGAGGAGGAGGAGTAGAGAAGAGTGTGAGCCACTCAGCACTCAGGTGCGCTGTTTGAGTTTCAAACCAGAATAACATTGTTTTCGTACTTATACATTTTATACATTACATTGTCTATAAATTCCCTAAATTACTCTGACAAAAAATGTAAATACTGTGCAAATGGCTTGCCTGCGATAGTTACTTAAGGCCACCGAGAGGCGCTCAAGTTAAGCACAGTAATTGAGCCCGAAAACCAAGCTTGTCTGAAAGTAAATCTGATAAAATCTATAGAGGCTACTCCTCACCAGCCTTATCAGCATAATTCAGTCATTTGGTTTCCATGTTTTACGTTTAAGCCTATTTTCACTGTCCTTGTATTGACCAGGGCGTGCTGCTCATCCATGTGACTGTGGATGTGCATGCTGGCTCACCACCACACAGCCACTGAATTAGCATCGGTAAAAGAGTCATAGAAAAGGTTAGAGCTTAATTGGACAGTTAACACACACACACACAACACACACACACACCCACACACGACACACACATACCTACACACACACACAGGAAAACCGTTAAAATGTATATTTTTTCTCATATTGTCACAAGTGTAAGCGTTTACTCAAGTGGCTGACGTGCATATTGAAATCCTCACTCACTCTCACCCGAGGAATATAAGAGCGAGGAAGTTTTATTGGATCCCTCAGCCAAGTAATGAAAAAACATCTCTGATTGCGTTGCGGCATCATTTTGCTGAGGGCGCTGCCTGACTGGGAGAGTGTGCAGGATTATGAAGCTGCACTGTGTAAAACTCCTGGGACACGGAATGAAGCACAGATGATCTATCTGAGTTCCCTATGTGGTTCGTGTGCTGATCAGCCAATCCTGACAGCCCCCCCCCTCCCCCCAAAGGAGAGGGCTGCGTTTACTGTCACCGGCACTAAGCTGACCTGCCTATGGGGGCATGGCAGCTGCTTGACCTACAGATACTTCAACGTTTCTGTGTAGGATACATACATACTGTTAATCACACCAGGCCAAGCATGGAGCATACCGTTGTGTATTGTATTTATTACATAGTTTATGATATAAGGAGCTGGTGTTGCCAGGCCAGACCTGGCCAGCACTGTAATTAATGCCAGAGATCTGGTTACCACTGCTAGCTTTCTCTTCCTCTTCCTCTCTGCTCGTCAAACAGGGACTGGCTGGGATTGCTTAAATACAGGCTGTAATATAACACCCAGCCTGTTAGGACTCCTCCACTGCAATAATGGATGTCATGTATATAAAACTGTTTTAAGGAGAGAGAACCAGAGGGTGGGAGAGGGAGAGAGGGAGGATATAATGGCGTGCATCCCTTAAAACCTTCAGTACATGAAGCAGTTACATTTTAAAAGGCATACAAAACATGTTGCCCTATAACTCAGTTGGTATACCTCAGCTAGAACTTTCTTTCTTTTTTTGTCATTATCATCTGGAATGATTTTACCCTGAAATTAAACTCTC
>JAOEHI010019235.1:0-28309 GCA_025447815.1 Percopsis transmontana | reverse complement strand
TCTCTCTCTCTCTCTCTCTCTCTCTCTCTCTCTCTCTCTCTCTCTCTCTCTCTCTCTCTCTCTCTCTCTGAGTGCTGGAGAACCACAACAAGGCAGAGTGTGGCGAGGAGCAGGAACCCCGGTGGCCTCTAATCCTAGATCACTCAGCCTGGGCTTTTTTATCACATATCAAAGAGCAGGCGGGATTAGTCTTAACTGCCCATTAGAATAAACGCACTGCTTTTTCCAGCTCCACGCTGGGCCGGTGCCTGTCAATGCCCTTCAAGCAGTCTTAGAGCAGTCAGAGATGCCTAATAGCAGCACACACACACACCCCGTGGCATAGTGACGGGCCCTCTGTAAACACACGACGCCAGCCCCTCTTATAAATCCCACTTGGACAGGTTGTGGAAGGTATATAACAATGGGTTTTATCAGTACAATATAGTTCAATCTTTTCTCTTAACACTGATCAAGCGAATACGGATTTTTGAACGTTTTTCAGGATTAACATTTAGTTTTCTAGTTTAGAGACGCACGCAGCACATACGCTGCATACAGAGCTTCTACACAAACACATCGTACCCACACGCAGTAAAACCATTCACATGTGCATACTGTATATTAACACACTCGTGTTTCGTGTTCACACACGTGTTCTGCATGTACTACATCTGCTCTGTGTTTATTTGGACGCCCCCTATCTCTCCCCACACTCCTCCTTTCTCTGTCTGTCTGTTCCTCACTGCTTTTATCAGTGGAAAGGGACCTAATGGGAAAATGATAAGTCCCCATGATTGATGTGTTGATGATGTATTTAAGTTTGTATATGAATTTTCAGGTCACAATAAGGTATTTGATCCGTTATGCCCTAGAATATTTTGTCTTACAGCTATACAGAAATGAAGACAAGCTTGTTTGAGTTTGTAAGAGCAGAGAGTCGCTAAAGTTTTACATTTCAATACACTGCAGCACGTAAATGTGCTCTTTCTTTCTTTCTTTCTTTCTTTCTTTCTTTCTTTCTTTCTGAGTGTGTGAGTGTGTATATGTGCGCCTCTGGCTGATTAGAAGGAGCCCTATCATGTTGCCCACTCCCCACCACCAAACATACTCACACAACCCCTCCAGAATGTTCTGCTCCATGTGTATGAGACCACAGGCTCCTCATCAGACAGGCCTGCGCATCTGGCCTGCTGTCTGCTGTGGACTGATGACACTAATGGGAGCCTCAGGTCTCACCAGGGCAGCAGAGGACGGCTGCTGGCAAACACCAGCCACCATTTGAGAGCAGTGACACCGGCTCGTAAGATAGGATTGATGGCACCGTACTGGAACACATTGTCACATGTTTTTTTTTTGTAGACTGTAGGTACCGTAAGTCCTCAATAAAACCCACATGTATGTATTACTTAATTAATTTGTGTTAATTGATGTGTTTAAGCTTATAATGAAATATACTATATATATACATGTAGACAAAGTTAATCATGCTGTGATAATGATGTTGTAATGTATGCTTTAATTATCAATACAAACACATTCATAAACCAACATTCATATAAGACAATGTGCACACACGTGCATGCAGACTGTACACAGACAGATATATACTGTGTGTGTATGTATGTATCTGTCTATATATATATATATATACACACACACACACACACACACACACACACACACACACACACACACACACACCAGGCCATCCATCCCTTACAAGACAACGATGTACAGCACACGGTGGACCTATGATGCATTAGCTCCTCTCGCGCCCTGTTTTTCCTTATTGTGCTTCCATTCAGGTGGTGGTCGGCGTTTCCCAGCCCAACCACAGCCTTTTCCACCCCTGAGCCAGTATTCAGTCATCAACCTGTGAGTAATATAGAGGGAACCGATTGTCTGGAACGAAGGCGTCGCCCCTGCTCTCCGCGCCGGTGATGTATATTTTCAACGGGAGCCATTTTCTCATCCAATGGGAATATCGTGATCTGATTTAGTGTTTCCTCCAAAAAGCCACTGAGGCCCATGTAGAAGTGTTTTTCTGCAGTGTGTCTTTATGGACTTGCCTTGTAATACAGAGGCTTTTCCTGCAGGTTCTGTTTCCTTTCATTGAGTGTAGTTTTGACCTAATAAGGCAATGGTTCATAATATTTTAAAGCTTCAACTTCCAAAAAGTGGTTCATAGTGCATGCGCGAGCATAACACAGGAGTAAAACATATACATATATAAACAACCATAATTATATATAGCACTTTATATTAACGGCAGTAGTTAACAAATTATTTAAATGTAATTTTTCAAAAACACCTCACGGCCCCCAATAGCAATAACATTCCCCAACCTCTAGGGGTCCTAAACCAAACTTTGTCTTTAGTTTCTGTGAAAAGTTAGTACATTAATATATACTGGCTGTCCATGAACAGTTTGGAGACATTGTAAATTCCCTTTAAAGCACCAAGTCCTATCAACCCTCAGGAAGGAAAGATGTTTGGGGGCTGTTCACTGTCTCTGATTAAATCTACTAGTGTGGTTTGGTCTCGGCCTATATTTGAGAGTAAAGAACGTAACGCTGGGAGAATCCACATCAAGGGCACAGCGCAAATTGCATGTTGAGCAGCAACAAATAAGACACAAGCTCAACATCAAGGTGCCCGTCTTTCTCTGAGGACATCCTGCCTCAGAGAAAATTAATTCATTTTAATTGTAAAGTAAATTTGCTGTCAGGGGAGAGAGAGAGAGAGAGAGAGAGGTAGGGGTTTGTCACGACACGACACAGAGAGTTGCAGAATTCTTCAGTCAGAATTAAGCTTTCTTTACTTAAAATGTAGTTTCTGTTTTTCTTTTTCTCCCTCTCTAATTTCCTAACCTTTCCCTCTTTGCATGTAGTTAATGTACAATCTAAAACAAACCGGCAAATCCGCCCAAGATTAGGAGAAGACGGTCTAAAACAATTAATCTGTCGTAAAGTGAAAAGATGGAAAATAATTGCACATTCTTTTTAATCCAATCTCCCACCTGCCATTACAACATCGATTAGTCTATGGCAATGATTCAATGGCTGCCGGGAGCCCACCCACAACCTCTCCGAATTAAACAATTAGCACAAATTAACCTTCTTTCTCATGAAGAGGCACTCATCAGGAAAATAAATACCCCTCCACCACCGGCCCCCTTTTCATTCCTGCTTCAGGCAATCAACTGCCTTGAGATTGTGTGTTGCCATTACAGAGCCTGCCTAAAACGACACGCTACAATTCAACTGTTTCGCTCCATTGCGAGGGAAACAAATGGGGTACGCGGTGCTAAAGTGAGTGTTGGTACACAGCACGGCGGCACCACAGTAAAGCACAGTCTTTGGAATATATGGTTTGGGGGAGCGACGTGCTGGATGATGGCGGTTTCATCAAACAAATGTTAACCGGACACACAGTTTCCATTTCAGCCTGGCCCCGCGCAGCATCACCTTACCACTTAGTGGTTCGCAGGGTCTCTGTTTCTGTCAACGCTGCCGCCTCACAGCTGGCTGCCGTGGACCTGAGGTAGGCCAGCGAAGGGCCCCCGGCTTGTTGCCAGGGGTTCCTACAACACGGGGCCATGTCTCCGGTAGCCATTTACACTGTCTCGCTGCATTACCTCATTTGAGAACTAATAGGCGGTTGTTGTATCGCTGTGCAACCAAATTATTAGCACGGGGAAGTAAATTGCACATAGATTCAGGTTGTTTTCTCCCCTTGGCAGAGCCCATGTTTGATTGGGGAATTTGTTTTGGTAGGGTGCCCTTGAATGGGGAACATGTCACAGCAGACAAGCTCACATTTCACATTTTAAATATGAAATACGCGCACACGGCAGTTACTACATAAAACATTAACATAATCGTCTTTCATATTCAAGAGTGTAATATGAACAAAAAATGTACACACAGTGAAAAGTCAATATTGACAATCCAAGGTCAAGGCGTCCCGGACACGGAAACCGGGGTTTAGGACTTGAAAATATACAATACACGAAAGGTGTTAAGATCAGCAAACAAGATACATGAGGAAAATCTGGTTGTGTACTTCTTTTGCAGTCATCTTGAGAACTAAACACAAGAATTTGGACTTACAGTACAGTAGATCTGTTATCATTGGTTGACGCAGAGCCTGTATAAATTGTCGAGGTCTGGGGATCTCGTGGGAGGAAAGATCTGCAATCTGTGATCCCTTAGCCACAGCTAAGGGTTCTGGCCCAAATGATTCATCACATGGTGATTAGTTGTGGCTGGGCTGGTAGCCATTCTCTGCTCACCCCAGCCATGTTGGAGGCTATTTTGAAAAGGCACGGGTACTCACCGCTAACCAAGCTTCAGATGTGGGGGGTGGGGGGGATGCACGTTGTGTTTCTTAACAATTTTACAAACCTGCGAACCAGATGCGCGGCGATGTAGATTTGGTTTCACTGGTGTACGTGTTCTGTGCGCATTTTGGTGAAGTGCGCATCCATGTGTGTGTGTGTGTGTGTGTGTGTGTGTGGGGGGGGGGGTGGTGATGAAGGAACTTGTGGAAGAGCGAGTGATGAAAGCGAGGGCGTGACTCGCGGCCCACCGCCCATTGTAGGGGAACAGTAGAATGGATCTTGCGGGGCCCATAAAATCCGTTAATCCACCATGCACTGTACTTGGCAGGGTTGGGCTGTGGCTTGATGACCTGAGCTGGTCTCAGGTTTGCTTCCAGGTTCCTGCGTGCCGTTCAACAGAGCTTAATGATGAGTTCCTATGAACACCAGGCCTTTTCTGACCTCCGGGGGGAGACACTGTGACAGCCTGCTGCCTGTGTGGGCTTAAGGACTGTTAAATTACGCTGTCTACGTCTCTGTTGGCGGCCATTTTTTAACTGCCTCATTCCCATTACACTACTTCCTAGTGAAGATATTCTGCTGCTTTGAGGTCTAATATTACTGGATGCAGTAATGTACACACATAATGGCTACGGGCTACATATTAGTTTGTTGTTCGTTAATTGTTTTCCTGTTTAAAAGCATGCTGTTTTATGGACGGCATTCACTGCTGGGGCGGTGGAAAATGCCTGTTGTCTAGAGGGGTATGGTGCTGGGCATGGTATGAGTCTGTGATCCATGGTCTGCGTGCCTGTGGTTATAGCTGGAGTGGTCTTACGCGGGGAGGTGGTCAGGGAAAGCTGTCAGACACTGACGAGACCACCAGAGGTAGCGGTCTGAGAGAACGAGAGGTATGGAAATATGGTCCCATCCATGAAGAAGGCAAAATGGAAAAGAAGCAATGGTCCCAGTTGTGTAATTATTCATAAGAACATATCAATATCCTGGATCCTGTCCTATTATAACAGAGCAAGGCCGAGAGAGAGTGAGTTGGGAAAGAGAGAAGTAAGACAGTGCAAAGGTGGGAATGGGAGGGGGGAAGACAAATAGGTCAAGTGGGGACAGTCTCCAAAGAGCAAATGATGACAAGGTGCACACTTTGAGAAGCAAATGGGGATTATAATAATGGGGGTATACTGTGCGATAATGTAGAGTAACTGAGTAACACCTCTCATACATCTACTCGCTTTTGCTATTTCTGTTTCTACTCTCCAGTCTCTCCTGTGTCATCATCTGAGAGTTTTTTTGCCCCTCCCCCTCCCCCCCCCTCCCTTTTCAGTCCATCCTAGCATTATGTATGTAAGCCATCAGATCAAACAAAATTCCCTATAAATACCAGGCTAGTTCTTCTAATCAGCCAAATTGCGGAACGCTAGCCAGAGGGGAAGGTTTTTCTTTGCTGGGAAACATTACTTGATGGCATCAAATCGGGCATTACACTCGAGACGCTGTCTCAATGTTGAAAGTGGATGTCTTGGCTCTGTTTTTTTTTTGTTGTATGTCAGGGTAATCGTAAAAAAATAATTTTCTGTTATCATTGGATGCAGTATTTGTATTGTGTACTTCAATAAGAAATGGTTGAAAAAGCTTCAACAATGTTCTTTGCAAATGCTTAATTAGATCTACCTTTCTAGTGGAAAAACTGCTGGTGTCAACAAGGTTGACGAAAGAGAGACAATAAACTAAAATGACAGTGATAAAAAGGAAAATGTTGATGGTAAAATAATCTCATCACTTAACACCACCTCCCCCACTCTTATTCTCCCATTCCTACTCCCCATATACAACAGCAGAGGTCTACCACACAACAAACGTCATAGCTCTCTGTGTGGAGACCTGGGTGCATTTGAATACACTATAGAGACGATCTTGAAACATAAATCACCAGCTTAGTGAGCCAACCTCCCTGCTCTCCTCTGCTACTCTCACCCACTGCCATTATTTCAGTGCCAAAATGAAATTTCACAGAACAATACGGAACAAAGGAGGGCAATCACAAATTCTATTCCAAGAGGCAACGGCGGTTCCAATAGTCTTTCTATGTAATGAATCTTTACAGAAGTGCTCTCTCTTTAGGAAAACAAAGTCTAAGCTTTTTCTGTGATTGCTTTCCTTCTTCCCTCTACTGTGTGAACCCAGGTCAGGTCCTTTTCTATGAAAACCATTTTTTTCCATCTTGTTATAGGCATGGTATTTTAGTCATGACAAAAATAACATAAGTCGTTGTACGATGGTGCAGAATTTGAGGGTAGACAGGGCCTGGCCAAGGACAGAGCAGCAGTGAGTTATCAGAAAGGCTCATGTCCCCTGGTTCATAACCTTGGCACAAAGCCATTGCTCCTTCCCACCAACTGAATTGGCTGAGAAAGCAGGATGTTTCCATGATGTGATTAATATGATTGAGTAGTAGCAGAAGTAGCGACAGAAGTAGCGACAACATTAGCAGCTTCAAGAAAGCACCACCAATATCCATCATATTTTCAGTATAAACAGGGCGCATTGTTTGTAAAAAAAATTAGGAATTCGAAAGATTCGTCATTTCCTTTCCTTGTTTTGATTAATCCCTTATAATTACTTATGTATAAAATGGCCCCCATCAATTTTTCTTTTACAGGAGTTTTTTTGTATTGGCTTGAGGGTCATCTGACTCACCATACTCATCATACTTAAAAGTAATCTCTGAAGAAGATATGAATCCAGTGCAAAATCATTTAATTGCTTTGGCTTTTCTGCAAATTTTCCATTGGGAGTCAAGCCTTCTATTTCTTTAACAAATGGAAGGCGATGAATTTGTGTTATTATTAGCTCCTTTAGGCAATCAATCTGGAAGTCGGCTCTTCAAACAAGAAAAGCACTGGTCAAGCTCTTGGACATGCAGACAATTAGGAGGGAAAACCATGGGAGGGAGCGCTTGAGGCAATTGTAAATCTTCACCACAGCCAAGTTTATGACAGTAGAGGATAACACATGTCAAGAATGAGGGTGAGGGGATTAATATGGCCAGTTCTTTTAACTCCGGGGGCTTAGACCAGACTGTCCCCCTCCAGCGCGTGGCCTTGGGTTCCTTCAGTCCTGATTGCAGCTGGGTTGGAAGCCTCACCGATGGATGAGTCATGGTTTGCCGCTAGACCTCACATCGTGCTCAAAGAGTGGACCGTCTTCAACCCCATCAATTGAATTCCGTGACAATTCCATCTGTTCATGAGGCACATGCTTCCCTGGGATTGTATGGCCACCCCTTGGCTGCAGCTTTACAATTTGTAGGGAGTTCGGATGGTTTATCGTGATAAGCAACACATTCTGCAGATTTAGTTTTAATGTACTCTCTAGCTCCATGACTATACCCTTTCACGCCTCGGTGCACTGGCTCCTACGTGTTGTTGAGCCTCCAAGCCATTCTTTGCAACTGTAAGCCAAGATGGAGCGCGATTACCTCTTTCCTCTTGCCGTCCCCCACCATCCATATAGATGTCAGCTCTCGTGAATGACTTGACTCTTAAGATTAAATATCGGCCTCGCTCTGCCATTGCCCCAAGGGTTAATGACCCCCAAACAGAGGCCTCCACTGGATCCCCAGGCCGTTCACGGGTTCAACAGTCCCACTCCTCGATTCGTACAGAGCCTAATACCTTGGCGACAAGGCATGTGTTTTGTGTACACCCAGTGGCTGTGGACTGGAGGCTTATTTTTGGAAGCGAGGAGGAAATGAATCGGCACCAGAGAATTACAGGTCGTCATCACTGCAGGGTTAAAGGTGAACCGAAACTGTGGAACCCAGTAATTCCCTCAATAAAATACACCCCCCCCCCCCCCCCCCCATTCTCCTTCAACCACTCCCACCTTTAGCTTGTCCACTTGAGCGTCCCTCCTTCTCTATGATTACAAACCATAACCTCATGCTTCACTGTCAGACTGTGTCTACATCCATTTAGCCAGGAAAGGTAAAAATCCTGGTTGGGGAAGTGTGACTCGGGTTACCCTACACACTCCTCTGGGAGAAGGGGGGGGTCTAATCAACAACATGGTCTGATTATGGAGGCCCTTATCTTCCTGTGACATGCTAATCAGCCCAGTGTTGTACACTCTAATGTTTAACTTGCTTTGAGGCTCCATCCCCTCCAGGTTCTCAGTCAGGGTCTCCACTGATGACTTCTTTGATCAAACAACACAGGTTGCTCTACAGGGTGAATATGTCAATGGCATTATTGGTATTACAGACAATAATTACTTAACACAGGTCCCATATGTTGAAAATAGCCCTTTGTAGAAAGCCCTGTGTTTTTAGCGCCTTTGGGTTTTTCCACCCTAGGGCGTGTGTTTGGTTTTCTCCCGTGATGCACTGCCTTCGTGTTAGCCTGGGCACTTGGCTAGTTTGTTACGTTGTAAGTTTTTGGCCAGACTTTCCAGACAAATTGTACTTTATCTTGTGGTTTAGTATTTTCTTTAACTCCCTCATTGATTTTGCGGGCACCGCTGCACTTTTGAAAAATGAGGGTCAGATCATAAACTCTCAGATTAATTCCGCACCCCACTACCAACGAGAGATTCCAAGCGGTGACCTCATAAATAAGGCTATTACGACAATCAAAGTGAAATAAAAAAAGGTGGATTTTGGTCTAAGGAAACGTTGAGGCCGGAAACCTTTCATTAAGGACGCTAATGAATCTTCGGTATGGGAGACTTTTCCTGGCAGCAAGTGATCCCCGGACGATACTAAATCAATCTGAATATCCTCCAGTGTCATCACATAGTTAATGGTTATGAAAGAGCCCTGCGAGAGAAAGAAAGATACTTTTTTTTCGTCTTTTTTCCTCTGTCGGCCAGAGTTCAACCTCTTCTTCTCTCTCTCTCTCCGGTCACCCTCTGCTGGGATGAGGGATTTGATTGAAGACAGGCAGTGTATTTAGAAGGGAAAACAATGGTCATCTGTCATTTCTCACTCTAGTCTTGTCATGGCTTTGTTTACTCATGCTTTAGCCGAGGGAGCACTTGTTTAAATGTCCTCCCGCTGGTGACCTCATCAACGGGCCTTGTATGGAAACCATTATTTTTCCAATTTCAGAAATGACTGCGATATCATCATATTCCTCCCAAATTCCAAATCGATTGGATCCTTCTTCCACCTTCCACACATCTGAACCTCGTTGTGACTAGAATTATGGCTGCTACACATGACAAATACATCAACTTGTAAAACCACCGCTCTTTATTTTTCACAGGGACTAATAAAGGCTAAAGGACTGAATATTTAAAAGGGCCATTTTTAATTAAAATTGATTCAGAACCAGAAGTCACTCCTATCCAATGAATCAGGCAGCTCAATAACACATACACACATAACTCCTGTACTTACTGTAAGCTTCAAATACTATAAAGATGTTGTATTTTATAGTTTATTATGTGTGGTACAGCATATGTGTTTTACTTTAAATGGTAAACTTCAAGACCGGGCCTACATATTATTAAATTAATTTTATATTAATTTAACCTTTCACTCATTAATCAGATGGAATCACAAAAAAGTGTATTACTGAAACAGATTGTTGAATTGTGTCCTTGTCTTTGAGAATGTCATGAAAATGGCATATTCAATCACACCAAATTCCATTATCTTTTTCGATAGATCATTATCCATTATTTAGTTTTTGGCTCTGTGCATTCTCAGTTCATCTCTGTAATCATGTAATGGGAGCTGTGTGTCTTGCTTAGATAAGGCTCTGATCTTCCTAACTGCTGTAACAAGCTCTCTTCTAATTGAACTGATAAGGAACGCCCAGCATAGCAGTCTATGAATCTACACCGTTTTTGGCCTTTAACGTGTCGTGGCTGGGTTGTGACTTGCCAGAGGCCGTGGTGTATATTATAAGCCTCATCGAAACTAAACAAAGCCAAGGCTCTTAGTTAGTTTGTGCTTTGTTCTTTGAATTGTACAGTACATTGATTACCCTTGAAGGATAGCACCGTTTCAGCAGGGAAAAAATCGTTAGATATCCGACACCAGGACTCTGACAGGCAGTTTATGCTTTGTGGAATGTCTCTCTCTCTCTCCCCTCTCATCTCAGTCTTTCTCACCTACACTTTCCTTCTTGCTTTAATGTGCTTTTCTTTGCTTTAATCCCCTGTTTCTGTTTCCTTCTCTCACTTCCTCCCTCTTGTGTCTCTCACCCCTTGTATCTGCCATGCATGTCAGGGCTCTCGTAGGGACCAAAGGGAAGATGGGAGGGTCCCTGGGCCTGGTGCTTGAAAAGATTCAGGGAGGCATAGAGATGGAGGGAGGGAGGGAGGGGCAAGGAAGAGGAAGAGCAAGCGACCGCTAACTCTTTTTGAACATCTTAAAACTCCTGGCTGGGCTTTTAAGTGCGGCTCCGCTCAAATCCACACCAATCCCGGCCAATCCCACAGGCCTGCCAGGCTTCAGTGAAGGGTGAAAACGCCCTTCCCCCCTCCACCCGCACCCCCACCCATCCTCCTCAGTGTGCCGTCTTCTTTTTTCATCCCTCGGTCCCCCTTCACCTTGCTTTTACTCCTCTTCTCATACAAGTTGGCTATTGGGACAAAATGGTCGCCACTAATTACTTAGAAAGAGGTTGGCCATGGTATGAGTACTTTCTGTGTGTGTGTGTGTGTGTGTGTGTGTGTGTCTTTGTGTGCTCATGTAAGTTGTTGAATGTTGTTTTATTTTTTCTTCCTTTCCTGAACTAATTTTGAGGACATCAAACTTTAAGGCAATTACCTCTGCTTGCCAGATATTTATGTCAGCTTATGGATATTATACCAGCGGGTTGGGGGGGGGGGCTCAGCGGAGGTAATCAGCCTTCCAGTCTGCCCCAGCCACCGACCGTCTCTTGGCCCCTCCGTTAGTTCTGTTAATCCAATTTCTTAACACAAAGACATCCATAATGCGGTGCATTGTGGACATATCTTGAAAAACAGTCCTGTACAACGGGCACAGCTTGACACCCTTGGGTTAGCGGTTTGAATTCCCCCTGGTCGCCGCCCGTAAATTAAAAGATATTTGCATTCCAGGTGCCGTAAGGCATTTTAGATAAAAGCTACCCCATATTAGCTATAAAATGAATAGCTGTTTCGTCTTCAAAGGTATTGACTGGTTGTAGGGTTTCCCTGGCCGTACAACAGTAGCGTTCACCCTCGGGGTAAAAGTGTAGTGCCCCGCTGGTTTCACCAGTAACACCCCCTCCACCAGTCTTTGTAGCAGTACAAATAAAAAAAAAGATAGTTTTAAAGCTGCATGGGACTCTCTGAACGAAGGGCATCATGTGGGGTTGGCTGGCTTCATCTAATGTGGATTCTGCAGGTATAATAGGCTGGACAGATTCTATACGACTATAATGGAGTGAAACATCTGTTTCAAAAGAGTGTTGGGTCAACTTGTATTTGCTAATCAATCCCAACGCTTCATTCTATACCTCTGGTCTTGCTTTCTCTGTCACACACACTGTAAACACACACACCCTGATTGACAGACTGAACCGTATTAATCCACACATTTATCAGCCCAATTCTGAATGTCACTGATGAAATGTGAGTCACCAGCCCAAATATGTCCTTTTTTTTGTGCCCAATTTTTCTTTAATACGATTCAAAAATAGTTTCACCTGAATATGGATTTCTAGACTTTCTCCAGTCAAATATATATCGCCTAACAGGTTATGACTGCGGGTTATATAAAAACTAAATTACATTTCAGTGCAAAACCTCATAGGGCATCATTATGACAGAATCTGCCCGCTGAGACAGAAAGTGATGCAATTCAGATAGCCTGGCGAGCTATAAAGTCCTCCCTCTATGTTATTGGCTGCTCTCAAGACGGGGCTGGAGGTCAGAGTTCAAGTGCTTTGGGAGCCCAACTGTCCCCACAGGGAATACTGGGTAATGGAATGGGAGATTCAGGTCAACTGGAACGCTATGGATGCAACCTCTAGCGATGAGACGGGTTCGAGTCAGAGAGAAGGTTTGATGCTCGATTTGGGACCGCAAGCGCAGGCAATAATGGCCATTAAAAGACCACTGAGTGTCAAAGGGAGCCGTAAATCGAATCAACTGTTGGGCTGCACACATATTTTGGCTGTAATTCTGTTTAGCTTTAATAACGTGATGTCTCTTTGTGTTTTTTCAGCAAATATTCAACACCGTTTCATTGGCTCATCATGCAACATTCTGCCTGTCCACCAGAGAGTATTTATAGTGTCACTAACCAGGGATTAGAAATGGTTCAAAGAACGAAAAAGAAAACTAGAAAAAACTAAATTTTGGGATGAGCTTAATCAAAAACAGGAACAAAAACAATTTCAGTTGATCCAGAATGAAAACACTGTTTTAAATTTTAGTTTAAATAACGTTATTTATCGTTCCAATTAACTTTTCTTTAAATATTATTGCAGTGACATTTTCAAAGGAAATTCTATTCCGGTAGTGATGTACTTGTTGCCCGCGCGGGTATTGCTCAGACCACTTGTTGCTTATTTGTCTCCCTGGCTCTGAATACAACTGCAAGCTGGTAAGATGCTATTTATCTAATATTACCTGTCCTGTGCCTGTAAACGTTGTAGGCTAACCCAGCAGGCCCATTTTCACAAAGTTAGAAAACAGTGTGTTGCATACACATGCACCCACACCAATCCTATTTGTGTAACTATGTTCGTTTAGCTGCTTTGCATGAATATCAATTTTAGATTTTTTTCCCCACCTCGTCTGTTTAAAATGTGGATAGGGATTCAGGGAAGGGTATGTCAGGCTACATGCAGGTAAATCTTGTGCATTACTTATTCAGCCTTGTGCTGAATTAGTAATGTTTGCAAAGTTGCAAATATTTGCCATTTCTTTCTTTCTTATGCTTATTTATTTTTTCCTATTATTGAAATAGGCCTATAAATGATTTTGTAAAGGCAATGTCATTTTAAAAATAACATTATTAACCGTTCTTCTATAAGGTTCTAACCAGTTATCAAGCAGAGGAGAAGCCTAGAAACACTGGAACGGAATGGAAAAATAAAGTTTCTGCTCTGAACGAATCAAAATGAAAAACATTTAGTTTTAATCCCTGTCACTAACAGACTAGAATGAAAGGAAAACCTTAAAACTGGACCAATAGCATGCTTGACCTATTTAGCATCCATTTTCTAAAGGTATACAGTGCACAGATGTATAGTCCAACAGCAGTGCTCCAGTGTGTTTAAACCCAGGAGGGGTGGCCTATCTCCAAAATGTCAGTTTAACGCCTCACTGGGCGAAGGTGATCTTGGATTCGCATTAATAGAAGGGTGGGTTAAACAGCAGTTTGTTTTGTAAACCCACACTGGATCTTGTCACCCTTCAGTTTAAGGAACATGAACATCCCAAACATCTCTGTTGCTGACAGCGGTGATGAGTGTTTGGATGCGACACATTCCCCTATGCAAACTCAATCACACGAGCAGCGCTATTTATGAGGTCTGTTGTATTCGAGCGCCGTGTTAGCCCTGTCTTCACCTGTCACCTGTCAGTCTGTCACTACGCCTGACGTCCCCCCCCCACTCCCACCCACCCACCCCCGCCAGCGTGGGGGCACAACAGGGGACAAAGCGGGAGTGACAGACAGTGACATGGCGGTGAACCCTGCCAGCGTATGCTGTGCGCAGGGGGCAGCCTCTCTACGTGTCACCCTGAGTGACAGAGCAGAGTCAGACGCCCGAGGTAGAAACGGCACGACTACAAAATGAGACCCAAATGTAGTCTCTCTCTCTCTCTCTCTCTCTCTCTCTCTCACCCACTTACAAAACAGACGAACACACACATGGTTGGCACTGGTAATGAATGGGATGGGCTGTTCTTAACAGGGTTGCTACAAGCTGAATGTTCACAACAAACCCACACGTGCCACAGACATTGAAGCACTGTTGAACTTATGTTAAACCTCAATATTAAGTCCTCCGTCAGATGTTTGCCGTGAATCAACCCCTCGTTTGCCGTAGGCGCTGGACCCAGCAGCTCCAAGTTGTATTGATCCACCATTGACGTGCTTCTCAAATAAATTATTACACATTTTATGTGTCCACAAAAAGAACCGTCTCTACTGGCAGAATTAAATTTATTGTATATTTAATTTATAATCCAAAAATAAATCTATCTTAAATTAAACATCAAAACAATCTGATTCCAGAAACTGGAGTCACTTTAAACACATTCTAGTCCTTCAGTAGCTTTATAAAATATGTTTTTGAGAAACAATGGAAATGCAGATTAAAATGCTGATCTGATTCCGGTCCACTGACTTTATTCCAAACAGCATGTGGAGTCGAGGGTTCAAAGATTCCTGTGTGCTTTAATGAACAATATCCCGAACAGAAAGACGCATTGAAAAAACAGTAAAGTCATTTAACATCCCTGAATGTACATATTTTAATGGCTCTGTGTTGATCTATATAAATTACTTTACTGGGGGCAACGATGCCCCCAGTAGCCTCTATAGTGGCTGTAGATATATTGATATACCTCTGCTATCTGTCTCCAGCCCCAGGCTCTACTAAACCCAATCAGGCCTGCAATGAGCAGAGTCATCCCTGGATGAGCTATTTTCCCCCAGAGCCCCCCTCCTCATCTCTATCGGGGGGGCCCAAAACAGGCCACATGAAGGGCCTGTATTGGGCCTGCGCTGGAGGGGGGTTGGAGGGTCATGAAGAAGAGTCCATCAAAGCCCCAATACAATATCAGCACCAATATTTATTCTAGTGACTTCAAAAGGAAGCCATTATCGCCTCCCGCCTGCCCGCCACAAACTCCTATCTAGCCCCAAGTCCAGCCCAAATGATACATCTTGCTCTTTCTTTTCAACCCCTCCCCCCTTTTTTTCCTCTTCCAATGTTTACTGAAGTGATAAAAGCCTTTGTGATGGAGCAAAACACAATATCCCCAGTCTGCGGATGAAAGGCTGAAACACTGATGTCGCCGAATATTTCGCTTAATTTGTAAAACTACAACGGTAAAAGCGTTGCAATCAAAACTTTTTTCATTGTTTTGGTTTTTTATTTCTTCTTCAACAAAAAACAAAATCCCACAAAGCTAACGACTCAATAAATTACTTGGCAATTAAAAGATAAGTTTGAGCCACGATTGTGTGTGTGTGTGCGCGTGTGCGTGTGCGTTTTAATCCTCTCCCAACTTTTCTTTATCATCCCTGCATTAATTGTGAGGTGCGCTCACAGGATTAAGAGGTCAGGAGATTTGAGCGTGGTCAGAACTGGCCGGCCCGGGAGACCCGGCTCTAGGTGGACGACGGATTGAAGTGGTTATAGATGCTGTGCGTGTGTGCGTGCGTGCGTGCGTACAGACCTGATGTTTGTTCCTGATGGGGTCTGACAGGCTTGGCCTTTTCTATGGCGTCGAGAAAACGCAGGGAAGCTTTAGAAGAAAACAGACACGCAGACTCAGATAAGCATCTCAGATCCCCGGTCCAGACAATTAGCCCACGTTTCCTTCAGGAAGCTGACGGTGTTAGATCAAAGAGGCCCGAGGGCTCTCTTACGCTGCCATTCATTCTCATTCTGTCTGCCTCAGCCCCGGCTTTTACACTCCTGTAGTTGGTCACCACCTCTGTCTGCATCTCGCTCTCTCTCTCCTCTAAACTGTGCTGTGCCGCTGTGAATGACCTGAGGAGAACCTATGAGATGTGTCTCTATCTTGCAGGGCTACATGCCATTAAGGATTTAAACTGTGTGTGTGCACGTAGGCTGTAGGGAAGTGGTTTGAGGTATTTGCATAAGATGAATTGAATTTGGAAGGTGTGTGTGTGTGTGTGTGTGTGTGTGTGTGTATGTGTGTGGTATATTAAATGACATGCCATGTAAAGCTTTCTTTCCTTGGGGTTATCAGGACTAGGGACCCCCAACGCCACGACATGAGCAGTCAGACAGAGAATGATGGAAGCTGATGATGGGGGTGGGTGCGGGGAAGGGGGTAGTGGAAAAGGGGGTGGCTTATCTCCACCCTCCCTGGTCCCTAAGGTCTGCGTAAACCCCACCTTTTAGACACACACACACACACACACACTTTAACACCGCTTCCACGTCTGAACGAACAGACGTTCGTTTGACATTTAAGTTTTTCATTAACAACCCCCCAATACACACACGTACAGTATATGCACATACGCATTCCCTGCTTAAATGATGTGCAATATGTCCTGCCCTGTGTATTGATGTCATCTCCATAAGGCCATTTCACACATCCACCCCAAACCACCTCTTGCTTAAGGCTCTGCCATTCCCTGCCAGACAACTTCTACCCTAAGGGCTACAGTGGTCCATTCTGGGCCTGGCAGATGGAGACAGTAAAGCTATAAAACTGGCACCTTAGCACCCCATACCAAGACAGTGAGGGCTCTTTAACCCCTTTTCACACTAACCTCTTCCTTCCTGCGCTCACTCTCGTGAAGTTGACGTTTGTCTAATTAAGAGCAAAAAAGCAGATTGACAATGATGCAGCCTACTCCTTATTCATTAAAGTTTTTCCATTTGCAGTTGTTTATTTCTCCAGCGGCAGCACGCCAGCACACCTGCACCAACATTAGAATGTTAAACCAGAGATTTTTCAGGTAACATTAGGGTTACCTCGAGTCCGCAGATGAATGTTGCTGTAAAGTTGTTAAGAATTAAATCGCCTCATGGCAGCTGTAATTACTAGATAAAGGAATATAATGGCTCTTGTTGTTGTCTTCCACTCACGTCGCGTTTAACCAATAAGCACCGAGCCCCCCCGTTTTTCAGGGCCGCTCAGAAGTACCTACCCCGGAGTAGGTATTTCTTTCGGCCCCGAAAGAAGTACCCGAAAGAGTTCCTACAGAGTTGGTTCCTGCAGTGGAAAACTGCCGTTTAGTGCCGCCCCCCTCTAAAACGGCCTGCAAGTTCCTGCAATGGAATAGTACCTTTAATCACCTCTCGTCCTCTTCTGTGGCTCTATAAAATCACATTCCACCCTGTTTCTGTGCTATATTCTATTTCCTGTATGGGTGGGGTGGGGAGAAAAGGTAAAGTGAAGGGCCGTCATAAATCTAGGTCAGCTCTCGGCCCAATTTCTGTCACTATGTGAGTTATTTTGTGAGTGCGGCTAAATCATTTATTATAATGGGGGTTGGCGTGCTGAAGGTAAGGCTTAATTTTGCCCAGACAGAACTGTGAAGGTGCAGAGATGGGAAACGGGGTAAAAATATAATAAAAACCCTCATCTTCCCTTGTCTTTCTCATTGAGTGTATTAAATAGAATAGGGGTGATTATGGGCCAAAAAGCAGTCTCCATATTCACATGTAGGCTGCCAAACAGATTACTGTGAGAAACGTTACTGTCTGAATGATGAAGAGGCTGATATTTTCATATCTGAGGATTAACAATGAGGCAGAGCAGAGAGGACTTAATATACATTTTAGATTATTTATTATGGAAGAAACCTTTGTCAAACAGGATCGGCCGAGCCGACCTTGGTGCGTAGTTCCATGATCTACATTCTGTCTGTGTGCACCCATAGACGTGCACAAGAAAACCCAGCCTGGATATCTGACCAGCACCAACGTTGTGTTGGTGCTGGTATAATTTCCCGCTCAGTAGATGTAACCTCGGACTCCACCATACCGTTACTGCCGCGTGTTTTGGCAAAGTTTGTCTCTCTCACCTCTTAAGCAGGTACCCTCCAAATTCCTGCCGTGCCGCCTTTAAGCTACAAGTGCCTCCGTCACATGGCTGCACAAATGACCTCCCCGACAATCACTATGAGGATCAGTACGGGGTTAGGACCCAGGCTGGAGGAGGGGCAAAGTGCATCTGGGGTTTGTTTAGTCCAACCTCTGGCTCTTAGTCAAAGGCAGCCAGATGTATCAGGCTTCAAAGAGTGACAGGTCAGGCGCTGGCATTTGTAAGGTAACGGGGGTGAAATCTGATCCTTTCATTCATCTTATCTGTGTCCAGCAAAGGCTTTAGCGTTCCAACAAAGCAACGCGCGCACGCACAAATAGGCACACACACCTACACACAGGGCTTTCAACCTATTTTAACTGACATAAGGTTTGCAGGCTGTCAGCTAGCTGGAGGTTTTTGGGTCTACACACCCCATATGTGGAGGTTCCCGCCAATCGCCGTCAAAAGATGAGAAATGTGTCCCTGTCCGCTGGCTGACCTCAGAAAATCCCCCCGCCAGGGTCCACCAGAGCCCCCCAGCCGTATACTCAATCATGTGCTGGATGTCAGACCTCGTGCCCCCCCCCTCCTCCGCTCCCCCTGTTGAGCCAGGGTTACCTGATGAGGAGTGGCAGTAATCAGCCATGTAACAAGTCGCTCCTGCCCAATTAGGCCCAGTGTTACCTGGCTTAGCCCTCGAGAAACATTGGAGCCGTTGAGAAATGAAAGGCTCCAGTGGATCATATAAGAGTGTCGAATCTGTAAATCTGCTGCAGGGCAAAGAGGGCAAACCACGGGCTTATCCTGCCTGCCCAAAGGGTGAAAAATAAAGAGAGGCGAGGCCATCTTGCATTATCATATAGCTAGTCCTAGCTGGAACCATTTCCAAATAGGCTCATGGAGTTTTATTTTTTATTATTATTTTTTTTTTAAAAGAGCCCATTTTCAGAGGTATAAAATACTGCTTTGCTCTTGTTTCACGAGCGTGTTTAATCTTTGTTTTTCCTTCGTTATGAGAGGGGAAATTCTGTGGCCTGTGCGAGTGGCAACACTCCCCTTGTGCTGCCGTGTCTCTGTTGTCATTAATAATTTCAGGCTGTCTTTATTTCCCCGTGCTAGCCTGTCAGTGACTTTAAAGGTTTTCGGCTAATAAGTCTCATTTCACTTCATTAACTCCTGGCTTGGGGGTCCATTCAAGCTGGGATGATATATTGCCCTGCAACGCGTGCACACACGCACACACACACACACGCACAAAAGGGCATATGCATGCAGGGTCTTTCACGTACGCACACACGCGCAAACACACACACACAAACACACACACATACGCGCACGCACACACACTCCTGCCTAGCCGGAGGTGCATTGGAGAGCTGGGCTCATATGAGCGCAGGGACTCACACAGGAAGAGTGTGAGGGTCTGGATAATGTGTGGTAATGGTGGTAATTGATGCTGGTACTCTTAAGAGCTCTTTCCGAGCTCTGTCTTAGCTTTGCCTGCGTTTCTGGATTCAGCGCCGTGGGCCCCACCGACAGTGCCGGCACGGTATGCCCCCATGCTGTTGGGTATAGCCCTCATACTGTATAACATTCTCGCATTTCCATCACGTTCACCCCGAGCAGAACACAATTCTACCTGATTAGCCTTGAAATTGGGCCGAAAGTTGGGTTACCGCAGGCCCAATCTGCCCGGAGTTTGGGAATGTTGCCTGCAACGATTAAAACGGTTTATTGCATTAGCACGTATCGCTACAGGCTACAATGAGCTTTCCTCGTCTTGTTTGGGTTTGTAAGCACCGGTTGTTATTGTTTGCCTTTTATCGGATTTTATACGACTTAAAGCGTTCTTCTTCGCTAAGGGGAGTCACTCACCGCAGTAATCTGTAATCAGCAAACTAGATCTCCATTAAAGCCACTTGTTTCCCTCGATGAATGGCGCTGGGGAAATGGAGCTGCACTTAAAGCATGCGTTGTTTTGCCCCAGAGGGGATAAATGGTGTTTGTGTGAGTCTGAGGTTTTCTTTCTTTCATTTTGGTTCTTGCAAGAAGGAATGAGGCATCTAGTATCAGACAAAAGGAAGAAAAAAAAAACAGGAGTCTTGAATGGGACACTCAGTCCATTTGCTCTTGTTGTCGGGCTGGGGTCTGAGAACGTTGTGACTCATTAGCTTCCTTAATGAGTGTCTATAGTCCACGTGCGTGTGTGCGTGTGTGTGTGTGTGTGTGTGTGTGTGTGTGTGTGTGTGTGAGCGAGCGCGCGAGAGTCTCTGAACGAGAGAGCAATGGCAGAGCCTATCTCTTTCCATCCCTGTGTGTCTGAGGGCATATTTACTGTTTTTGTATCAGCATCTGTTACACTTCCAAACAGGGATTTAGCAATATTACCAGATAGCCAATTACCAACAATAACATGGTGTGCTCATTAACCTAGCAACAATAAGAGGAAACGACCAGAATGGCTCCTTAAAACGTCTACTTAGATGCTGCATAGTTCTGTGTATTTGTGAACGTGTTTACGACCGATGGAGCTTGTGCTTGTGCCTTTTATGTTTTCAATCACCATCCAAAATTCCCAGGACTCTGGCATTCTGCCGTTCTCAGTCTGTCATTCCAGCAATTTTCAGAGTTTTCTGGAGTTTCTGTCTAACTTCATCTGCTAAAACGAGCCCAAATGGAGCAAGAATATAGTAGCCTGTGTCAGCCTGTACGAGCCTGCTGCTCGCTGGCACCAATTTTGGCCCTTCCAGGAAGCCCAAAGAGCGGGGATGGCAGCTGGGCCGGTCGGGACATTGTTTCCTGAAGGATATATGGCCCTGCTAAAATACTTGAGATGCTCCAGTTGCATTTATATCATCTGCTATGAAATATGGCATGTGAGACCTTTATGGAAGATTGCTATGGAACGCCCCCCTCGTAAATAAAGGGTGCAAAATATAATTTTTTATTTTGTTTATACTCTATGACCTCACACTTGGAGCAATATTATCTAAGCTGAAAAAACCATCGATTGTTATAGATTGGCTTATAAACAGAACCAGCCTGGCATTGCATAGATTTCTTTCTATGTGATGAGAATGTTTGTCAGTAATTCATCAACTTCAAATTCTGCAATTGATCTAAATCTAAACATTTAATAATGCATGCAATGTTAATGGTGTATTGTTATAGAAATGTATCATGTACGTTTTTATGAAGGTAGTTAATCTGAAAGCAGTAGTTTGTAAGTGAATATACCAAATCAAGCATGTTAAACTTTATTGTCAGACATTTTTGAGGTAATACAAAGATTGCTGAAGTTCAGTTAGAAGTCACTTACTTTTGGCTCATGCAACCAGAACCATTTCCAAGGTTGTAATTCTGTTTATTTCACACGTGCAGATGAAGGAAGGAAACATTTCATTATTTTTACGAGGCTCTAAAATGACTCTGTGAAAGCTGTTATTATTTATTGCATTCTCTGCTTGTAAATAAACTGCTCTCACTCCAGCCGTTGGCCCGCAGACATAAATTGGTGTTGGCTTTGTGTTTTACTGAGATTTGTAAATAATAAAGAAATCCTTTAGAGGCCTGAGTTGAACCCAACTTGCCAAAATCTCTCTCAGGCCTAACTGCTTAAAAGAATTCCTTGGAGGGTTGCACAGACCTCCACGTGCTAGCCAACGGTACCCTGACTGCTGTTAGGTACCGGGATGAAATCCTCAGACCCATCGTCAGATCTTATGCTGGTGCAGTGGGCCCTGGGTACCTCCTGGTGCAGGACAATGCCTGGCCTTGTGTGGCCAGAGTGTGTAGGCAGTTCCTGGATGACGAAGGCATTGATGCCATTGACTGGCCCTCACGTTACCCAGACCTGAATCCAACTGAGAACTTCTGGGACGTTATGTATCGGTGGATCCGATGAGGCCAAGTAGTGCTACAGACTGTCCAGGAGCTCACTGATGCCCTGATCCAGGTCTGGGAAGGGATCCCTCAGGACAGCATCCGCGGTCTCATCAGGAGCATGCCCAGATATTGTCAGGAGTGCATACAGGCACATGGGGGCCATACACACTACTGAGTCTCATCATGAGTTACTTTGACGAAATTCACGCAAGTTGGAACAACCTGTGATTTCAATTATTTACTTGAAATCACAGGGGCAGTCTAGTGGTCTAGGTGTTTGAGCTCTGAGCCGGTAGGTTGTGGGTTCGAGCCCCAGAGATTGCCCCAGAGATTGCCTACCTGTAAGCATCCTTGAGCAAGACGCCTAACCCCTATCTGCTATTATCTGCTCCATGTAATAGCACCATTGTAATTGTAAGTCTCTTTGGATAAAATCATCTGCTAAATGACCTAATTGTACTTTGATTTCCGGTTGAATCCAGCCCTCAATCTGAACAAATTATACAATGTACAGTAAAGAGTTTGTTCATCTAGGCCCCTATGTGTGATTTCAATGTTCCCTTCACTTTTTTGAGCAGTGTTTTTAAGAGATGTTTTTTTTTTTTTTTTTTTTTTTTAAAGCGCCGTGCACAGCCAACTTTCATGTGTGTTGTTTATATGTCAGTGTGCGTGCACGTGCAGATGCCAGTGTGCATGCATGTCATTGCTTGCAGGGATCTGAGTAAAACACTTTTAAGTAGGAGGGAAAAAATATATTTTACAAGGGAAGCAGAAATCAAACCCTCCCACCTCCCTCCTCCCCCCACATTCCCATCCTCCCAAAGGGGAAAGATGGAAAAGAAGACACTGTAGGCCTACTACAGGGTGTCTAGACAATTCCATTCCCAGTTTGTTTCCCGTCTTTGTATTTTTACATCACATTCTCATACACCCCTTAGTGGGAGACTATACTTAATAAAAATAGCTTCTTTTAGTCAGCACTGCTCACGAGTTCCATATCTGCAGCTGTGTGGCCTAAGCCACAAAGCTCACCTCAGCGGTGCTAAAGGTGGCAAGCCACCCAGGCTCTAATGTGTATTACCAACACAATGGCCCCTGATGCAGGACCCCGGCCTCCGAGGATGAGCTTTAATTTAGCGGAGATTTATAGGTCCAAAACACAGACCCCGAAAAAGAATCCGGCCTCCACCTACTCCCTCTGCTTTCTGTATGGCTGGCTCACATCTAAAGACCCCAAGGTTTTGTTGTGAAAGCCAATGGTTCGGAACTAATGTGCCACCGATCCCCTGGTGCTCCTGGTTAGTATAAGGCGGCGATGGCATGCTAGGGAGGGAGCAAGTGTTATTTTTCTGACTATCGAGTATTCGGGCAGGCGTGGAGGTGTGGTGGGTTCTGGAGGGAAATGTGGAAATATGGAAATGCAGACATTCAGTTTAAGGGCCTGCCTTGAGACTAGGGACTCCACTGGGCAGGCCATTGTAAAATCGGAGGGGGCTGGATGATATATGTTCTGCGGCTGTGGCCATTGTGTGGGGGCCCGCTACATCAGTATACTCGATGGCCCGATGGAGTGGTGGGGGGAAAAGGAGGACTGTCATTATAGATTCACGTGATGAAGAACACCCCCCCTTAACTGCGTGAGCACAGCAGGCCCTTGTGTTGCAGAATTCTTGTAATTTTTTGGACCAAAAAGAGCAGGGCCTATATGGTAATGTCACCGAGTGTTCACACTGCCAGCCACACTCGATTTTGATTATTCACTTTCCAAAGAGATTGCAACAGCCAATGACTTTAGCTCATTCCAAACCAATAAGAAACAGTTATGTGAGCAAATGACTTGCAAGCGGTGTGAACGTTTGGTCGGTTGAGCTCATGAACTTGGCATATGGTAGCATTTTATGGGATCCCTGGATCAGACCTCGGGGGCAAACATTGAATTTAGCGGGGTTAAGACGACCGCGTTCAGGCCCTTGTCATATGCACGCACGTTGGCGCTCAACCCCGCTCAAAAGTGACCTTTACGACTCCCATGCACCTGCCGCGCCGTACCGAATAACTTCACACACACGCAGGCATTCTCGCCCAGCCTTTGACTCTCCACCTGGCCTCTCCACCAACACACCCACGTACACCTCACGCACGCACCCTCCCATGACCTGGTGCACATATTCTACGCTCCGGACATATTTGACCCGCTGTATAGCCATTAGCTCGGGTCGGGTCAGGTCTTGGCACACATATTAACACACACTCTCTCACAGGTGCAGGTCTCGACCCTGTAACATGGCCTGCGACGGCCCATACTGATTGCTAGTTCTAGTTTTGAAATAACGTCTAAAGCTCAAAATCACTTGCTAAATAACAAATAACCCCAAAGGTTAAATGCAGTCCAAACTGTGATAACATTGACGTTTTCTCCGACTTGGACAGGGCCAGATTGGGATCAGTTCTTAATGGGATAGGACATAGTTTGGACAGCCTACACTTTACAAACTGAAGGACAGGTTAAAATGACTGACTTTTTTTATGATGTGTCCCAAATACAAAATTTTTATTTTTTCTACTAGCCCAGTAACCTCTGAAGATTTATACATAATGTATTAAACTTTGATTACAGGATTTTTTATTTTGGGGGGTAGGATAGTCTAGTGGTCTAGGTGTTGGACTCCCAGCTGGAAGGTCATGGGTTCAAGCCCCAGAACTGGCCTACCTGTAAGCATCCTTGAGCAAGATGCCTAACTCCTCTCTGCTCCATGTAACAGCACCAAGTAATTGTAAGTCACTTTGGATAAAAGCATCTGCTAAATGACCTAATTGTATTTTGAAAAATATACAATGGGTGTTCTCTTAATGCCCCCTAAAGAACCTGCCTCTATTTACAAGTGTGGCGTGGGTGTGCAAAGATGCTAGCTTGTTGTCACAGCGGTCTGTCCCATGTGTTGTTGTAGCATGGCCTGTTCTGTGAGCCAGGCGACCAAACCGCATGTTATGTCTCAACCAACCTTTCTGAGACCAGCGGAAAAGAAAAAAAATAAAGTTCAAAGGAAAAAATGTGGGTATGTGCTCAAGCCTTTTTTGAAACATAACAGATCTCACTGTGTTTGTTTTCGTATGGGAAAAGCCAAAAGTCCAGTGTTGTGTCCCTTTTCACAGATAAGAAATGGTGTCAGGTTGAAACAGAACACTGTTATTTCTGTTAATAAATTAACATCACACATTATACTATTTATAAGCTCCCACAGGCCATGTCATTTGAAGTAAATCATTCATCTACCTCTGTACCTTCAGGATAAATCAGTGGGTCTTCAACAGACGTGTTCCTGCAGCTATGTCATGTTCTCCAATATACGATACGGTGTCTCCTCCTGGGTCACAGACACCAGCAGATAGGAGTCCAGAGAAAATAACGCTAACGGTGAAGAACAGAGACGTCTATCACTCACTGAACACATTTGGCCTGTTTTCTCCACATTTAACAAGGGGCTTACGGGAGTGTATAGGATGCATTGGAATGCAAAGGGGGATGAAAAGAAACCTCTTTCCTTGCGACAGGGGTCCCGAAAGGATACGCACATAAACTAAAGTGGAGGATGAAACCCCTCGCTACGTCTCCGCCACACACACACACACACACACACACACACACACACACACACACACACACACATTTCTCTCTCTCTACATCCCATGCACACCCACTCAAATTTTTTTCCATCATGCTCTGCATCTCAGCCATGCACGAACACGCACACACACACACACACACACACGCACCCAATTGCTAACACAGAAGGTCTGTCACACACAAAAACACACACACACACAAACCCCCCCACACCAACTGAAATAGCTCCCACACCCTAAAGTTGGAAGAGAAAATGGGGGTGGAATTAAAAACGGCGGGTGAAAGAAAGAGGTGGAATAGGGGGGAGAAAACAACAACAATGCGAACTGGGAAAGGAAGTGAGGCTGAAAGAGGGAGGTGTTGTTTGAAAAGAGAGAGAACAAGGTTAGGGGATGGGAAGAGCATGGCGGGCGAGAAAAGCGAACACAAATGAGGAGGCTGAAAATAGATTTTCTTTAAAATTTTAATCTCTTGTGTGTGAATTACTGGGCTGTTGGTTTTGGAGTTGTTTTCAAGAGGCGGTTTTATTGCCCCTCCAACGTCAGTATACAGTATTTATAAAAATTGTAGGTTTACGTCCAGACATGATTTGCGATTCTGCTCATGTTTAACGTTGTATGTATCTGTAAATATGATCAATTATCTTCTGGGAATTCTGCATATTGTTGATGTTGGGCACAAATCTCGTATCCCCACCCCCCTTATCTTTTGCAGCTTTTGAGATGGTTTTCATATGAAAGCAGCCATAGAGCTCCATTAGTCCAGAGAATTTAGATAGTAGCCTAAATGAAGTAAATATCAATGATAGAGCCTTAAGCTATTATTTGTAAAGCACAAATGTTTTTTTTGTTGTTGCTGTTTCATTTAAAAAAAAAGTGAGAAGTGAATAATCTAAGATTGTCACTCAGAAGCGACAATTTTAGATTTTTTTAAGAAAACATTTAGGTTTATCAGCAAACGTTGTCACTGAACGCACTTCTTAACAAAAGTTAACGTTGCTGTATAAAATTTGTGCAACACAGTTTTATCAAATAAGTCTACTAGCCTGGTAGTTATTCAGTTCAGTTCATTTACAACTTGCTGACACCTGCATTATTTATTTTGCATCTGCGTGAATGAGTGATGTATTTGTGAGCACAGCTTGCCCGCGGGCCGGGGGGCTTTGTGGAGCCTTGTGAAAAGCATCCTGAAAGAGGCCGCCAGTCTCTGCCCAGCCGAATAAGGGGAGTGAGTTTAGGGGGTCAGCACGGTCACCCAGGGGATAAATACCCCCTATTGTCTATTCTAAGGAGATGCTCTCAGTGGGGAGTCTATAAAGCCCTAGTGGCAACACTAACACCCAGGGCTCTGGGGCTCCCCAGGGAAATACCCCAACACCCTCAGCCAGCGATGGACTCACAGACAGGGGGGGGGGGGGAGCGGTGGCTGGTGGGGCATAAAGTGTATCTTTACATGATATTTTATAGCCAGGGTGTGTCAATATTATGTATTATTATGTATTCTAATACCTGAGAAGGATTGGCGGCTTCAATCACAGTGAAGTCCCTTGAACTGCATTTTGTGAACGTCGTACCGGAGTTTTGTTTAGATGTGAATGTGAGGCCCGCAATTATACAAAGCACAAAGCACACGTGTACACGCCCGAGCAGTGTGCATGCGCCTACAAGCATTCATTTTTTGCTCAAACCTGCCGCTTGAGGTCTAAACATGACCCGTTAGCACTTTAAGTTTAACATCAGCCTTGGTGAGGAAGCGGAATGGCTCACTCATTTAATCTATAATGACTTACCCTAAAACAGGGAGAGCCAAAATGTGCCAAAAAAAACTGGGACAGATGAACAAATAAAGGCCTCTTGTGTCACACTGTGACAGAGCAAGCTTCATATTCCTTCACTGAGGCGACGCGCGGTGTTCAAAACAGCAGGTGTATGTGTGTGTCTGTCTGGTGCGCGACAGCGTTTGTTCGTGTGCTTTGGGGAGGGTGTGCCGAACCAGGCTTGTGTCTTAGGAGGTCTTTGTGGAATGTCTCCGCTCGCCCCTTCTCATGAGATGGGCAAACATGAAATCCAAGTGGAAAAGATGCACAAAAGAGTGGCTTGAGGATGATTAGGCTATGGGCTGTCGGGGTTGGGGGGGTGGGGGTACCCCTAGCCTCCAGAAAGCACCAGGCTCCATAATCGTCTGAAAAGAGCCCTTATGAGGACCTGGCTGTTCCGCCTGCCTCAGATTAAGACCCCATACTCTGTGCCAGTATTGGCCACTACTAGGCTTTCAGCATGTAATAGCTATCTTCTAGCTCGGTGTGTGACAGCGTATGCTAGAGCGCCCCCCTGAACAGGTATGCGCTGTCGCAGGCGTACTGTAAATATCCTCACACCAACAGCAGGTTGTCTATAATTGACATGTCTGTTTTCTCCAACAACATCTGACACGTAAAGAGCGAGGTACAGAAAGGAACAGTGCGGCGGGTTATCATTGTCATTATACTGTAAAATGTATATCGCCGCGTTGAAAGGGTTTTGTGGTGTAAGCCCGCGGGGCATTGTCCTTCTGGGTATTACTCTTAGGGTATTAGAAGTGTCTCGATGTCATCTTCATTTATCATGCCTCTGAATAACGCTACAGTACACCCACATTTATCCCACAGCTGGCTTCTGAAGGCTCGTATACCTACTAGCATAATTAGCACAATATGCTTCTCTCTCTCTCTCTCTCTCTCTCTCTCTCTCTCTCTCTCTCTCTCTCTCTCTGTCTCTCTCTCTGTCTCTCTCTCT